>CALSBV010000271.1:3156771-3186266 GCA_943590825.1 Bovichtus diacanthus
TGTGTGTGTGTGTGTGTGTGTGTGTGTGTGTGTGTGTGTGTGTGTGTTTACGCTTGTACCTTTTCCAACACAGAGGTCACCCAGTCAACTAGGTGCTGAGGGAACAATTTTTCACAGCCTTTGATTTGCCTGTGAGTAAGTTGGCAAGTATGCTTTCAAAGTCCAGTAGTCTGCGGTCCCAGCAGACCACCACAAAGGAGCTAATCCCCTCTATCACAGCCAGCGCAAACACATTAGCCACACAACATCAACACTGCACTCAAGAGCCCCATTGACAAATCCTCCCTGCTTTCTCAATGAAATTCAGGCGAGGAGCCACGATGTTCCTTTCCCAGCAAATCAAGGAGCTCAAATGTTGAAATTCAAGATGCTGTTAAGAATGATTAAAACTGCAATGTGCAGTATTTTCATGAATTTTGATTAAACAAACAAGAACTAAATGATATGCTTACATCATCGATCGGTGTGTTTTTGACTTTTGAGATTTTAGGGATAAGGCCTGTTTGAAAAATAAACAGAACTTTCTTTAAAGTGTTTTGTTACATTTGCTGTCTGTCTGCCGGCCTCACACTTGCAGGTTCCCACAGCCGAGGGCTGGATGTTGTTTAAAAGCAGACGGGTCATCAAGATGACTGACAAGTGCTCCGGCATGAACTTGACCGGGGCGGAGTTAAGCATACACTTCCTGCCTCAAGGCCAAAAGCCATGTATTGCAGCTTTTAATTGTGCTGTTACAATTCAGCCCTGGAAAGCTACAGATTTTTGGAACACTTCAAAATTATTTTTTGGAGCAAGTTTACGCCTTCATATTTGCCCGTCTGTGGTGGCAGAGGGAGAACAGAGAAACCTGTCAGAGATGTGTTGCTGTAACTTCCCAGCACAATTTCATCCTATTGCAGTTTTAGCCACAGCCCATTCTGTACATTCATCCTTTTTTTTTCTTATCTGACAGTAAACTTTTGGTAGACATTCCGCTCTAGCAGCCAATCACATACCAGTACTGCATTACGTTCCACCGCTCTCTGTGACTTGGCACCACACCTTGCAATCAGGCCACTGAAAAGTGTCTGAAAAGAATTAGTGTTGAGCTCCTGAGAGGACGTCATCAGAGGCACAATGGGGAGTAGGCAGCGAGCCCTTGGGCCCCCGTGGGGGTTGCCGGCTCCCGAGTGAGAGCCCTGTGGACTCCCAGCTGTTCTATGCAACATGCTGAACAGTAGGGGGTCGCCCTGTGTTTGTTTAAAACCAACAGGAGTCCCATTAAAGCCCTGACTCCCCTCATTTAGGACTGCCATGGGGACACAAAGGACAGCCCTGGGAAGCGGCACGTTGCAAGGGACACCAATTATTGAGGCGAGGACACAGGCCAGCTTGTTCGTGCTCAGGGACATGTCAACTCGTTGGACGACCCCCTCCGTCAAACCCATTGACCAGAGCGTACAGAGAGGCATCTTAATTGGTGTTGGGCAAACAGATTTTGTCACAAAGTTGCAAAGGAAGCTAAGTAGCTGAATGTTCACATTGTCCAACCCCTGACCTGAGCTTTAGGGGCCGTTCCGAGACATCATTATGCTCCATTACTTTGAGTAATCATCTCAGACTCGTCCTATACCGCAGCGGGGAAACCAGGACAGCAATTAAAAGCAATATTCTGGCAATAACAACGGCGTAAATAAAAAGTGAGCCCTTTTCTCTTTGTACAATGATATGATAGTGGCGAGGGGTAAAATTTGGCACAGGAAGTAGCTGGTAGGGTCTTTGAGCGGCACCATGTTGAGTCTTTTCACAATGTGTGGGTTAGTCTTCTTCTTTGCAGCAACCTGTCCCCCCCTCCTCTCTAACTTCATCCCCTCGCTGGACCCCCAGAGCCCCCGCACTTCCCTCCCTCTCTGCCTCTTTCATTCTGTTTTAAAAGGGATTCTGTGAGAGGGAATCACTTGACATCATTAGTTTTGGAGAGCGGCCACCATGGCAGGGTTGCTTGTCTTGGCTCATGAAAACATATGTCAGATTAGCAGCAGAGGACCTGTGTTCCGACCTCAGGTGAAAGGTCTGCATGAGTGTTTTTTCTTTCTTTTGTTCCCTACTGTTCTTCCTCCTAATATTCCCAATGTGCTCTTTGCATTGGTTTAACCACACTGGAGGACATTGCTTGGCCTGTAGGATAAAAGAGCTTTTCTCTTCTTTGCCATCTTCCTATAGGCATGCCATTTCTATCTCTTGGACTTAAGTGCAGACAAATCAGCTGTAGGTCACTTGCAACCTCCCCACTGTGTACATCCCCTGTCCAATCCAAGTACCCACCAAGTACTATATACTGTAATTTAAGAACAATGTGGAATTCATTGTATTATGTAGATGTACAGGGACAAAGAAGGACGTAAGAAGGAAGTAGCCTATTTTGTATTCGGTCTGGTCATCAGTATCCTGAGCACAATGTCTAAATACAAATTCCATGCACAAAAGAGGATTTAAAAGATGTTGTAAATATAATTCATGATTTATAGGCCTTGACTGTGAAATGCCTTAATCTCACACAGCAGCCAGACAGCACACCTACCTGACCGCCACATTTTACTTTTCCTCCGGCTCCTTCTGTATATAGTGTATAGTTTGATGCAAAACAATTAATAAAATAAAAAATAAATCGGAAGCCAAATCAAACAAAACTCTCCATACGTCACTATCACACCTGCATTGTTTTAACGTATGTGAAGCTCCGGACGGGTGGAGCTTACCAGATCAGATGCTCAGGTGCCAGGTAAGTTGCCTCAGCTGAACTAATGTGTTCTTCAACAACTCTCCAGTGATAGTCCAAACCTGGCACTCACTGCTTTGTTTTACGTAACAAACCCATCTGGCAATCGGGGAAATCTGGCACTTAATGCAGACTTTAACGAAGCATAAAGGTACGATAAAATAATATTTGTTTCTACACCTAAAAGGACCAAATGACGTAATGCACCCATTAATTTGCCATCCTTCAAATGTAGCATCTATTCTCAAAAACTCATTGTTGTGTCCTGTGTCCGCCTTTTTGCATTACTGGAAAAAGGCGTCACAACTTAAAAATTTGGCCTTGATAGAATCAAGTGGATTCTGCCCATTGGTGGGAAAGTGCTGATTAATTGTGTCGTAGCCCTGTGAGAAAGTACGCCCAGCGCAAAGCACTAATTACGGGCCCTGCCTGGCCGAGAGAAAAGGGGGCAAAACTCTCAACAAAGGCCCATCTCATATCTCAAGACAATGAGGAGCCAAAAGAATAGCAGAAAGGAGAAGTTAATGAGCTGTGTCACCTGGCATCTGTTGATGCCGGGACGAGGCCTGACTGGTGTGTCTGTTTGTGTTTGTGTACATGAGGGAGAGAGATGAAGTGTTTATGTATGTTTACATGTTGCTTTCTATGGTTCATCACTGCGTGTCTCTTTTCGTCCTGCAGCTTTACAGACCGGACACTGCTGCAGGTAAAAGTCATAACTCAAAGGTGTGAGGGGGGGAATCATAAGAACATGGAGCGCCTTGGCCGAATGGGGACTTATAAACGCAATGTTCGATTCCAACTGTGGGACCTTCTGTTGCAAGTCATACCCCTGACTCTCTTTGCCCATCTGTTCAGTAGATGCAAAAGAACTCTTCAAAAAAAAAAAAAGAACATGATAAGAAAATTATTTGATTTTGTCACCATCTTTGGTGTCATGCGATCACCGTGTTTGATACCCATTCTAAACAAACGCTTGTCGACGCTATTTGAAATGAAACGCACAACACAGGCACAAGTACAAATATTCAGTATTGTGTCAAAAGGTGTGTGTGACCAAAATATACATTTTTCTTTCTCAATGCTTGTCACTTCTTAGCCGTGAGAGGTTCTAATCTTGTCCCACTTCAGCCGTTTGTACTTCTATCACTCCTGCTGCCACTAATACCTCTGCTCTTACTTCATCAGCTGTCATGCATGTGTGCAATAATGATGGGTAAATCAGAAGCATCAGTTCACTCCTCACATCCACCGACACATCAGTGCACATGCAAATTCTTGGGGTGTCGAAGTCAGTTGGTGAATTTTACCTTCTATTTATGTGATCGCACACATTAACCATAGGCTCTAAGTAAAACAATGCACACAGAATAAGATGGAATAAGTCTGACACACAAAACCTGCTGACCTTTTATTTGACCCTTACTCATAACACGCTGGCCACATGTTGTTATGGGGAGAACACAGAAGAGGTCTGGCTGGAAACTGTATGTACAGTAAGCACATTTGTAATCCTGTAAAAACACAACTCAGCCATGTGTTCAAAAATACTTTGTAAAATCCACAGGGGAAACACTGTGTGATTCTCAGCCGTAAAAGGCGACCAGTCGACTGTGGTTTAGCGTTTAGCGGGAGTCAGAAGGGCGGCAGCAGCAATCCTGTTATGACAGTAAATGACGTGACGTGGAACTGCATTTAATGACACTATAGGTGTGTTATAGCTTGGACTCTGTTTTCTGCTTTGTTTGGTGTTGGACTTTTGTTTTTCACTGACATTGAAGGTTAATTTCAGTAATATTCGGAGGGACAAAACGTGTTTTGTGTCTGAAACAGAACAAATTTCTGTTGACGGGGCTAATTGTTAAGTGTGTGGTTGCTGATCTCGAGGCCAAAGAACCACTTTTGGTCGTTCTAGTGAAATTTGTATAACTTACGCAGAACCACAAAGTTTTTCTCTACATTGACACTGCTGTCTGGTCATACTGTATCCATTGTGCACAGTTTCAGCGTGCTGAGATTTTCTAATAATAGAATATAAACTACTTGGCAATTAAAGATTCCACCTCCTTTGAAAAGGGGCTGGGCTTTGCAAAAAGGGAATTCTATGTTTCATTTTGAAGTTATTGGTCCAGTTCCAAGACCATCTAGCCTCCAATGATCAAAGGTTGAGTCAGAGAAAAGCTTAGCGGGAGGCTTATGCAAAATGTCGTCTCCTTATTGCGAATCGGCGGACTCGTTGGAAACCATCGGCGCTCGTTTAAATGTCAATATACCCAGATGCAGTTTGGCTGTGCTTGGTCAAGTTTGAAGTATGTGGATAGAAAAAAAGAAGAAAAGAAAAAAAAGCTTCTTGCTCGCATAAATAAAATTGGAGGGTTTCAAAAGTGGCATTGATTAAATTCCTCAACCAAGGCTGATTTTTAACTCCCAGTCCTTCAGAAGAGAGAATATCTGTAGATAGTGATGCACAATGCAACAACTTGTATAGGAAACAGTGTCCTAAAAGTATTTATTTCTCACAATTCGAATCTTTCCAAAGGGTTACTTGGACACATTTAATACATATTCTCGTCTGTTTGCTGCTTGTTGCAGGAAATCGTTTTTTTCCTCTCAGTAATATCATCATTCTTATACAGAGAAGATGATAAGCAGTTGAAAGAGATTATGACAAGATGAAGGGACATAAAACATTCCTTGAAATCCTGCAGTCATCTCAGCTACTTCTCTCACTGCGCCCCCCCCCCCCCCCCCCCCCCTCCTCCTTCCCCTCCTCCTCTCCAGACAAGCAGGACTTCAGCGCTGATCCATTATGTTAATGGTGAATTACTGGGTCACACATCAAGCACTATGTTTCCACCTTTAAAAGCAGGCCAGACGTCCAGAATCCCATGACGGAGCGGGGGACTTCTGGGTCTGTTGGAGGTAACTACCGGGGTGGAGGGGGCTGATAGCATCGCTAGGAATTTAAACAAAAGTATTTTTTTCTCCTTCAAAGCCACCATCTTTCAGTCTGACGGTTACTATAAACATCATTCCAGCAGACAACATTATAAGACATGCTACTCCACATTCCTTTAGCGCTTTTAAAAGATGGAAAAATGTCTAAAATATTGTATGTTTACTGGTTGGGAGAACGAAGCGTTTACATCAAAGTAATTTGTGTTTTAAGTGCTCAAAGGTTAAACAAAGGTACATCTCAGATCATTTTCAATCTCAACAAATAATACAAGGTTTTTTTTATGCCACTCACTACAGCTGTGATGTGGTTTATGATGCAATATTTATTCCCATGTCATTAACACATATGTATTGAAGTTATTGACACTGAAAAGAAGGAGAACACATACAAAGATAAAAGGTTACTTATTTTGCCAAAAACTTTTTTGTAATTAAGTAATGATATTGATGTTTTTTTTTAAAAATTTTTTAAAAAGCACCAACCGTGAACTCTCATTGCCCTTTTGCGGTGATATAAAAAGCCTTCAGAGATGTTGCAATAGGCCTTTCTCAATTTAAAAACCACTGACCTTAAAAGCAGCCCTCACACTTTGGGTTTGTATATAAAAATGCATACCTTGGCAGTATGCAGAGAAGGGAATGTACTCTATGTCCAACCGATCGCTACCTGCAGCATCTCTCTTTTAGGCAGTATGATATTCAACGTGCACATAAAAAAATTATAGTCAGAACCGGTACATAAAAGCGCTTTTACCTTTCCCCGAGTGCAATAAAAACATAAAATAGATATATTTTTTTAAAATATAGTCCTCATTTTATTAACAGAGGCCAAATAAAACTCATCACATTTTATTTACAAAGGGAGGCAATAAATATCTTAATAATAGTCATAAAATTATTTTTGCTTACATTTTTTTAAAAAAAAAAAAAAAAAAAAAAAAACATAAATGTGTCATGTTGTTAGTAGTAACTCATACAAAAACCTGCCAGCGGACAGGTGAATACATACTACTGGTGAAAAGAGGCTGGAGTTTGTCATCAGTGAGAGAAGGAATGATTGAAGCAAAGACTTTCCCTTCAGGATCCAGACACAAACTCTACCACATGTCGCCGAAAATGTTCCCATAATCCTGGACACGTCGGTCATCTGGGTTTCTGAGGAGAAGTCTTAATTGTCAAATGTGGTGGTTATGAAGTGATCAGGGCTACAGTATTCCTGTCTGTTGATCACGAAACAAGCACAGGGAAACAGCTTTCCCCAAAGCATCTTTTGAGACTTTCATCCAGCGAGAGGAAAAGGAGCGACGATGAGCTCACGGTTGAACGATGATTTTGGAAGAGAAAAAACAGGAGAGCTCGGTTCAGCTCGCCGTCGACTGAAAGGTTCTTGAGATTAACTGAACACAGACAGTCAGACTAGGTGAAGATAAACAAAAAGAACGAGGAGGTAGAGGAAATCTTCATCACCAGCCCCAAAATATTAGCTAGCTCACACTCAAAGAATCGAGGCATCCCTTTTCTGGAACAACTTTAACGCATGTGAGGAAGAGCTGTTAAAAGAGTGAGTCGAGAGGGATTAACATCCGTCTTTCAAACGTGATGAAGTTGGAAGACTTTCTGGAATTATGAATCACATCAGCTGTAATATTTTTGTTTGTATTGTTTTCTTTTAAGAGGTGTTTAAACAAGACTAAAGCCACGGCTGGTGCCCGACTAGTCAAAGCATGTCGTGTTTTAGCTGAATCACAGGCTGCATGGAAATGTCAAGGAAATCACACACAGTACTCGGAGGGTTCAGCACATTCCAGGAGCCACGAGTGGAGCGGAGGTTGAGAGACATATGGAAAGAAAAAAAAAGAAAAAAGAAGAGAGGCAGAGAAAGAGAGAGACCTGTAAAATATTGCACTCAAAGCTACACAGTTATCCCGGCAGCGCAGTGTCACCTGCGACTGCCACCTCTCTGCTTCATCTCCATGGTGTCTGATTCCAGTGGAAAGTATGGGATCCGCGTTGTCAGGGGCAACACAAACAGAAACCGACAGGTATTCCAATAAATCTCTAGTTGGCTGATTTTTATAACATTGCGTCAGCTCCTGCTTCAGCCCCCATTGTCAAAAAGAAAGTACGCCAGCAGTTCAAACGTAGCTGAGGACGACGGCGACAGGAATTCTCTCAGAGGTCCTTTAGTTTATCCAGTATAAATAACATGACAGACACGTTAGCACAATGACATCAACCCAGAAGAATCCAAGAGTTAGGAAATATTCAGTCATCCTGAAATACAAAAATAAAACATCTTTGACTTTTTTTTTTTTTTTTTTTGTTCTTTTAGTCTGTCTTTCTTTTACAGAAGTGAAGTCTTTAAGGTGATTCTTTTAAGACAAGAAGCTTGAGATTTTTTCAGGTACAGTCCCATCCCTCTCCCCCCTCCCCTCCCTCCCTACGAAGAAAATTTGTGCTTTCCCATTAATCCCATCAGTTCCTCTTGGGGTTGGGTTTTAATCGCCGAGCCCTTCGTGTCCGCTTAGTTACTGTGGTGAAACGAAACTCCTCCAGCGGGTCCGGCCTGCCCTTCGGCTGGCGCTTCATGAAGTGGACTTCCTGTTGCCTCTGCGTGGTCCGCGAGCCTTTCTTGGGCCGCCCCTTCCTGTTGAAGCCGAGGTACCATCCTTTGTACTTGGCCGACACAAGAGCTGTGTAGTTGTTCTCTAGGAATTCCTCGACAAAGACGCACTCCTGCTTCCTTCCATCGGGCTGAAAGAAGGGAAAACATGGGACATTAATTCATTATTAACAGTAACATGACTTTTTTTTAGGTTTAATCGTAAAAGTATTCACTTTCACATGACTGTTGTCCTGCACGCCTTTACTCTCGACTGCACTACTGTAATATGAAACTGCTTCCTGTCTAGTTTGGCCTTTTTACAGCCTTATAATAACTGAGGAAAGTCTTCACTTTACTTTCTCAGTACAGGCCACATTACAGTCGTATTTTAGAGGAATAGTTTCACATTGTAGGTAATAGATTAATTCACTTGCTTGCCAAGTTAGAGACACTCCATAGCAATTATGTCTGTATGCTAAATACGTAGCGAGAGCCAGGGGGTTAGCTTAGCTTAGCATTAAAAATTGGCTTATAGCTTCACTATTAGCAGACAAAGCATGGTATCAATCTTCTCAGCTAACTCTCGGCAAGAAAGTGTATTTCCCAAAATGTCAAACTATTGCTTTAAAATAATAAGCTATATATATTCATGGACATTATTCAAAATCGGTCTTCCTTTTTTCACAAACATGGTAGTGCGGAGGGAAAGTGATTTAAATATACACCTTCTAAACACTGATTCTGACAGCCCTCTGTTCTGTATTAGGGTAACAGTTTACTGTTTGTCATGTAATTCTCCAGCAGACTTTTTCTTTGGAAGAAAGCAGTTCCACTGAAATCTGTTAACAGTGAGGATACAGCACAGTGTATCTAGAAAAACACAGTGCTGCTGTACTTTTAAAACAGGATGGTAGCAAATATCTCATATCTTGCCAGAAATTATAATTTTTTTTTTTTTAATATAATTTGGTTGAAAACACCCTTTTAAAATCCTGACGCCAACACTGAGGAGTTTAGTGGAATCTGTGATATAAAGTTCAACTTATTTGTTATCATTAAGCCAGCTGAAAGCCACCAGCTATCAGTAATTTTAACGTAATTTTATCCGATTGTTAAAATAATCCTTCGGTGGTTTAAAGGAGGAAGTCAAAGAACCTTTTTTTTTTTTTTTTCTCAAACAAACGAGGCCCCTGCAACTAAAAAAAAAAAAAAAAAAGAATCCATGTTTCTAACAGATGACCATGATGAGAGAGTGAAAACGTGTGTGAATTACTGCAGCCCCTCCGATGCTGACAGCATGAGTTATTAATGCAACAAAATCACACGTGTGCCTCCGCAGTGTACATTTTCAAATATTAACTTCTTTTCCATATCGAAGTGGTCGTCCGCAGAGTCACATGCAGTCATCCCGCGCCTGTGGCCACCTGGTGTGACTAAGTGATATAATTGCAATGGCATTCCTCCTAAGTGACCATTAGTCTCTCAATGCATTGTGGTGATTGCAGTCCATAATTGACTGATCGAGTGTCAAAGGAGTAGGCCGATTACGTAATGGAAGAAGGGCTGCGAGTTATCAAAGGGGTTTTGTTAGGGTGTACAAAAACAGCAGGAGAAAGCAGATCTGAGGCTGCGTTCAATTCAGCCCGGATTAAGAGCTCCCTTCAAAATATTCATTTTGATAATAGAAAGTGGCGATTTAATTTTGCAATGTGAAAATATTGAGCTTTTTACTGGAGGATCAGTTTTTTTTTTTTCTTTAAATATTCCCAAAAAACCAGAAGACACTCACCCTTCCAACTATTTTGCCCTTCTCGGTCATGCAAATGTAATGTTCGCTCTCTTTTCCTTTTATTCGAATGTGGCTCCCGAAGGTTTCTGTCTCGACAACAAGAAGAGCTGGAAAAGAAAAGAAAAGCAGACTCTGTTAAGGGCAAGTAGAAGTCTTAAACATCACGTACACATGGTTTAAAGGATCCCAATTCCTCCGTACATTTAAACATATCTGGTATGTTTATCTCACTCATGGTGAACACAATCTGGGCTACTGTACTTTTTTTTTTTTAAATACTCAATTTCTTGAGTTTAAAACCAAGAAATTATCGTATTTCATTTCCATTCGTGCAGAGGAACCTTGCAAACTGAACGCTCTACATCGAGGGACAAACACAGAGCTTTAAGCACTGAGCCTCATATAGAAAACCTTTTCTACTGTTTTTATTTTAAACAAAGAATGAACAAAAAAAAAAAAGGTGAATTATGGGTCTCCAGAGCAAATCATTCTTTAGAAAGTATATTAAGTGTATAACTTTCTTTATACAATATCATATATGCACCAAAACAACAATGCCACCGCCACTTAAGCCTGACACAGCAGTAATCCACTCTCGAGACGCATCCCGGCAGCTCTTTTATACCCCCCCCCCAAAATGTTAACCCCTGCGAGGTCACCTTTGTCTCTGTTCGCCCCTCGACCAGCAAAGAGATCTGCCAAACATTTGTGGAGCGGTTATGTGCCCCTCAGGATTAGGTTTCAAGTTCCCTTTAGTCTGTGCTCACTCAATCACAAAGTTAAGATGATCCATTTGTTTAACACACAGGGCCATTCAGTAGCGCTCAAGGGAGCAGAGGAAGAATAGGCGAAGGGGATGGGTCGGGCTCGAGGGCACAAGAAACTCCCCTTCTCCTCCTCCACTTCACCCTACAATCCAACCTTGGGAGGAAAGTGGGAAGAAGGAAACCTGTCGCAAAGGTGAAACTTTAGAAGTTATCGCGTCTCTCGTTTTGGGGGATTTTCTGTCTGTCTGTCTCATTTGGGAGCTAAAGAACAGCATTTCTGGGACCTTTATAAAAATAAAAAAGAAATCCAACAAGTCTGGTTTGAACATGAAGTGAATTATGTTTAAAAAGTGATTTGGGCTCTGCATGTCAAACCAGGAGTCTTTTGACAACACTTTGGCCTTCTCACTCTTAGCTGGTTTTGCATGGAGACCCAAAATTCAACCTCAGCTATGAAGCCTCGACCCGAAACATCAGATAAAACAATATTTTCCTCCCTACTGTAAATTCCTCCCCCTTTGTTTCTGAACCCTGATGGTAAAATACCAAACATGGAGTCATTTAAATGTATCTGAACATCATCCATAAGCAAATATCTTTGAGTCAGAGTGGTCACTGTGATGTTTTGTATATTAACTCTGGACATTTCTTTAAACAATTCTCAGGCCTAAGACGCCATTGGCAGCCATAGCTGGCATATAAAAGGGTAAAAGAAAATTAAAAATCTGACAGAAATGTTAGAATATCTGATCAATGTTTAAATCAAAACATTAAATCCCACAACCATTGAAAAGTTTTCTTCCTCGGTGCAACATAAACAATGAGAGGCCACAGGCGTTTATTAACCTCAGCATGGGGTCACCTGTCAAAAGAGTTGAAACTCCTGCTTTGATTTCACATCGCAGCATTCATTAGTTTAAACGCCTTTTTTTTTTTGTGACACGCCATTGGCTCCAAGTGGACAACGGGCATCAGTGATGGCGGATCGTTCTGGAAAAGGATTCTTCTCGTCTCTTAAAAGGCAATGAACACGCTGCGCTAATACCCAGGAAGAATGATCACACCCGCACTTCGGCTGCACAGATACGGACTCTTCGCAGGTCATAACGCTCTACATCGAAGCGATGTATTTCTTCTTCTGTGGTGGTTTGTGGCCTCCGCCGTGAAGCTGCAGTGACAGAGTGGATCAGAGCAGGGACAGTATCTTCCTGAGCATTAGTAGTGAGTGCAAAGGAGTTTACAGGTGCCAGGTACTGCAGCTGGATGGGGAGTAGGAGGTGTGGGGCGGGGGAAGGAGGAGGGGTGGAGGGTAGAATTGGCAAGGCCTCATGGGAAAAATTGGATCTGCTTCCACTCAAGCTCTAACAAGCAGTGAGGAAACTTCGCCTCGGCGCATCTGTGACTGAACACACTCACTCAGAGGCATTCAAAACCAGCAATTTTAGAGCAGTGAGTCAGCTGTTATGAGCAAAATATCTGCAGCAAAGCACAAAACAAGTCCTGTTGCCTTATGTGTGTGCCGCGGCATCAAAGAGCGCTTCACTGACCGTCAATTTACTCACCCGCCAAATTGTTTTGAAAGCAAAAAGGGTATATTTAATGGAGCATACAATTGTATCTGAATCTGTCAAATGCTTTTTGTCATCTATGTGCTTTAATGCGTAACATCTTGGAGCTGGCACAAGGTACTTTTGCACTGCTCTCTTCTACAGTTTTTAGACTTCATCGATTTGCATTTCCCAATATGAACGGTCATAATCCCATTCCTTGTGAAAAACATGAACATTTTCTGATTAATTAAGAGATAATAAAGTTGAGCAATGCCACATGATTGCGTCCTGACCTGAAAATCTCACAATCTAAAACTTAGAAAAACTTACAGTTAAGAATATGTTGCAGAATGGCAAACCAACAAGTCAGTTTTGGTTCATATTAGGCATTGCAATAAACATCCATTGCAAGGTCAGCAACTCCATGTTTTCAGCTACCCCAATCTGTAGTTGGTGGCTTACGAAAGTCACAATCCACTTTGCCGAAGCCAAACACCGAGCATGGAAAATAACCTCCACACAATGGCTGGAGGAGTGAGAGAAAATCTCAAGAAGCACCAACGTCTGGCTGGTAGGTGGAGGAGATTTCTCAACAAGCTAGCTAACATGTCAGGTGAGATGCACAGGAGTTCTCCCATACCATACTTGCCCCCATCATCTCCGTTGGCATTGACTTTCTTCCCCAAGATCTGGACGTGTTTCCCCGTGGTTCTGCTGTACAGCTGATAGATCCGGACCTGCTTCCGACTCAGGTCATCCGGATTCCTCGTGTGGTTCTCGATGTAAATCGTGAAATCAGCAGAGGTCTGCTGGGATTCCTGTACAGAGGTGAGACAGGAGGAAAAAGAGAGAGAGAGAGAGAGAGAGACAATTAGAGATAGTCACGGCACAGGTGTTGATAGTAATGTGTGCTGTTGCTTTTATAGGCCCTGTTTAAAAGAAATTGTGCTTCAGGGGCTAAAAACTGAGATACCAACCGGGAAATTGTGGTTGCGGCATTTTAGTGTTTCTCTTCCTGCTTTCAGCTGCCACATTTTATATGCATTGCATTTACGAGCTGATAACTACGTACAAGATGTGTTAATGAAGTCACCGTTTGAGCAGAAATCCCACAGAACAAGTGCAAAGCCTATAGTGCAACCTTCTGTTGCTTCATATTGAGACAGCAGTATACTATGTGCCCCGGGCCATATTGAGAAACCTGTATTCCATTTCCACAAGCAAGCAAGCCACTAGCAATTATACACCTGAAGCATCCAGACCTGTTGCACTATCATCAAACAAATATCTGCCTGCAGGCGAAGTGGGGTCCATAAATTAGGAAACGCAGCAGGCGGAAGACAAGACTGAGAGATGGCAAGAGGCACCTCCAAACACAAAAACACTCTTGTAGGAGGACTTCCTGATAGAATTGTTCAAATCCACCTTTCAGAATTCACTCGCCGGCTGTTTTACAAGTCACCTCAGACCTGATATATATAAAAAAAAATAAGTTTTAAAAGAAGAGGAAAACGCAGTCTTCGACAGCACGTCAGAAAAGCAACTGCGGGTGACACATGTGGAAAAGCGAGAGGAAACGTATACTTTCAGAAGCCCTGGAATCTCAGTTCACGCCAAGATCCCATTTCCCCAGCTGTATGGTGTGGTAATTGCACAGTAATGGCTTTTTATGTGGCTGTTCTCAGGTGGCTAATTATATACACATTACATACCCCCAAGTCCTTGTTATTCTAACTTCAGTAAATTAATGACATGTAGAAGACATGATGGCAAATCGTGGCCGCAGAAGAAGAAATCTTTAAACTCAGACAGGAAAAAATAAACAAATTCTGCAAATCTGAGAACACCTCTTATCGAGTCTCCCAACATGGCTCTTATGAACCAGGTGTCACGCGATAATCCTACGGAGTATGGAGACTAGTCCTACGCCGCACCTCAGAAGTGACGGTGTAACCTCCCAAAAAAAACAAAACCGATGGCGAGTTTGGACGTCAACACGAGGACTTTGCCCTCGAATGCCCAACAGACTGTAAGACATACATCATTAGGTAGCATTTCTGGGCCACATTTGAACTTTGGGCTTTTGAAATAGGAAGGACTTGTTGGCTCATTATGACGTATTCAGTCTAGAAATGTGGACCTCAGAGGATCCAGCCCCAGAAATGGGACACAGCTTCTGTATCTTGACGTTTAGGAAACACGCCCATAATGTTAGTTTTGGCATCAGGCAACGTAGAAAACGAGAGTCTGGATATCAAAATGCATTACCAACTGATGCAACTAATTTGTGTTGTTAATATTGACTTCAAGGCCTCAAAACCTTAAAATCGTGATACTTAATGTAATGAGATTTTTTTTGGGGGGGCACTATTTTTTTATAGCCAGTTATGTCTTGGGAGTAGCATATTATGCAATTAAAAAAAAAGAAAGAAAATTAGCTGTGGCTCCAGTGGCTTTTACATTTTTTTCCTTTTTATTACAAGTATTAGAACATGTAACGCCACGACACCCCTGTGGTACGATGTCCTCTAATACACTTTTCTTACGAGAGTCAACACAATATGGCAAAGAAAAAGGAATCAAGAACCAGTACTTATGATAGTCGCCCTCAACCAGGTCCTTCACACTAGAAGCTCAACCAGGACTCAAGCAAGAGATGTACAGTGTACTGCACGAAGAGGCACATTTACATCAGATCAATAAACCAATGCAACTTATTCAATTCAAGACACCAGACGTTTAGTATAATGCACGTCTGTGTTACCTTCAATAAATGCATATAGACACAATTGCGTTTACTGTACATTACCGTCACATTTGATGCTTTTAACATTCAATGTCTAGTAGAAGTTCCCAAGGAAAACTTGATGCATTTATAGGCTGAGCCGTTAGCATGCGCAGCAGTAGCCACAGCGGCTGAACAAACAAAGGAAAAAGCAGCACCTACAGGACTTTTCCTCCATGAAAGAAAGTCTGAAATGTACGACTGACAAGTGATGTCCCAACTTCACAAAACACTAAAACACAAAGTTTGCAAACTAAAGATGTTGCTAAAAAAAGAAGCTGGTTAACCACTAAACTGGTTTAAGATTAAACGTTTGTGCAACAGCAAAGTGTCCACCCAGAACTACACACACACACACACACACGTGTTGAAAATCATGCGTTCATTTCAAAAGTCAAACATCAGCATCGTCTGTTGTCAACTTTCTCTAAAAATTAACCTCAAAGCTGACGGGCAAGAAAGAAAAAAAGAAAATAACCTGAACACACAACAAAACTAACTGGGCTGCTAAGGGATTTATCCCAAATCTCCCCATCTCTAAACAAACACAAAGGTGTGTTTGGTAGACAGTTGCATTTTCATCAAGGGAAAGGCAAGCCTAAGCACATGGCTGAGGTGAACACGAGCGACAACTGTGTTTTTTTTTTGTTTTGTTTTTTATCCCGCTGTCTCCTTTCTTCAAAGACACAGCATGAAAACGGATCTGGTTGAAACTTCAAAAGTCTGGCACTCATCTTCACCCAGGAAGCTTAGTTGTCGCATCCATCTAAGATACACCTTGCTATCTGCTCGACACACACACACACACACACACACACACACACAAAGTGAAGACGAATGGAAAGACACACTCTCGCATGTTGGCAGTTAAAAGTTGACTTCCAACTGCGGTTGCTTCTGTTGTCTTTCCTCGTGAAATCACAACCACAGCATGACATGCAGGAGCCATTAGCTGTACGTAGCAGTGCTGAGAAGCAGAATGGGCCAACAACACGGAGAGGCGATGTGAAAGGAGGGCAGTAAAGGGCTATTCCTGTATTTCTTTTTAGTTTGATCATTATCCTGAAAGCACTCAAGAGAAGCCACAATGCATTTCCTTTGTTTGATAAATGCTTTCATCTAATCTGTCTTTTTCACGACCACAAACAAAACATGCACAATTGCAAATTTAAACGGCCAAAAAACTAAATATCATTCATCGGGGCAGCTCATTCTGCATGAAGTTCATGTTCTCCTAAATGTGAGGTGTGGTCAGCCGACACTGTGGCTTTGTTTGTGCCAGCTCTGTCGGAATAATCAGAGCACATAGACTTACTTTGCAGTTTCTAGTTTTTTGGGGAGGGGGGAGTTTCGGGTTATGTTTATATTTTTTCTCTGAGAAATTTCATTAAAAAAATTCTGGAACAGGGAGTTGACTTCAGGGGTGAGACCTGTTATTTTGTCCCTGAGAGCTACTGGCTCCCCGACCAGGACAGCACTAAATGAAAACAACTTAGTAGTAAAACACTAGAATTGTGCAACTAATAAAATGTATTTCATATCGTTTACAAACAAATGTTCCCTCCAGCAGGGTTTTATTTGTCCCCAAAGGTCAAATGCTAAGCTCCCCATCTTGGTATCATTCAGTTTCCTCTGACTAAAATGTAACTCTTTGAAATCTGTTAAAGATAAAATAACATTCAAAAAAAAAAAAAAAAAAAAAAAAAAAAAAACTATCAACAGATTGCCAACTGGGGGATGTGAAAGAAAAACCGAATCTACTCTGTTTTTAAATCAGTCTATCCTGTTTTAATATGCGAGATCAATGCAACGCTGAGAGATCCATTTAAAACAGCACGTGGACAAATTATGATCAAACACGTCATAGCAATAAAGTGATCAGATAGCTTTATGAGTGAAGGAGCGCGCGCTCTGCATCTAATGCGAATCACAGCGCGCAATTAGGTGAGTGGATGCCTGCAAATCATTACGCTTCAAAGTGAGACGCGACTAATAAAAAAAACTAAAAAAAACTGGAGCAACAAGCGCCCAACCAGCCCATCTGTGCAAAGAACAACCTTTAACCCCAGGGATCAAACATATTTATTACACAATTCTGTTGTAAAACACGGAAACTGCTACTTGAACTGCATATTAAAAAACAACTGTTCATAATTTTTTTTTTTTGCCAGAGGCAGACTAATCTGGATGCAAAACAGCTGATGCGCTTCGGATAAGCGTTTCCCCAATGCCGATTTTTTTTTAAATGATATTTATTTATTACTACAGGTTTATTATTTGGGAATTTGTCGTTTTATGGGGACTATTATTTTGCGGTAATTGCATTTGTATATCGCGATGTTCCTTCTATTACAATAACAGTGCAGGGCACAGTAATGTCTTTAGTGCTCAATAGTGAGTTTTGTTACTTTTACTTACATTTATGGTTTTCATTGTGCATCACTAAAAATAATGCTTTAATCTCCCATCTCTTCAGTTCATTTGTTATTTCCCCCTTTTTGTCAATATCCTTCTTGCTTTTTATGATTTATTTTTCGCACAGCACATGCTTTCCTTCTAAAATTATAGGCCGATTTTTTTTTTCTCTCGAGGACCCTAATCAATATGAATGAATTTGGATTTAATATAAACAAGTCGATCCTGCGTTTGTAGGGAACATTTTTAAAAACAACCCATCTACCCATCCTCAGCGTTATTCACATTAAAAAACTACACAGTGACATACAACACAACAACACACAAAAAGGAGTTGGACGAGGAGAAAAAAAACATACCTGTAGCTGGAAATAGAGTACCAGAAAATGTAAACACCTATGTGGAGAGAGAAGGACAGAGAAGGGAGGAGGGGAGTGAATCACACAGGCAATTACATGAAGAATAAACGCAGCCTACCTGGATGAAAGCAATGCGCAAACATGAAGCTTTTAGCGACTTCTATTGGTAAGAATGCATGATTTTATGTGAAAAAGGCAAACGGAGATGTGGAACACTTACAGGTATATGAACCTCGAAGGCAGCACAGACATCTTGACTCGCAGAAATACACCTGAAATACACCTGCTTCCACAGATTTAGAGCCCCAGGAAAGGTTGGCGAAATCGCCCCCCTCTCTCTTTCTTTCGCTCCCTTGCGCGTCCTTTACGCACACAACTCCGGGGGTAAGTAGGAGATTGAATCCCAGTGTAAGGATAGATCACTGGAGAGCAGCAACAGAGTCACGGAGTGCAACATTAGGTGTTTCCTTGTTTGGGGGGAATTATCCAGAAGATTCGTTTTTTTTCCCCCTCAGCTCAGTCTCCTCCGCTCCCCGAAATCCCGCAACGTCTCCGTAAATCGGTGCCAAACGTGGAGAGGACTCAGAATTCAACCACTCCAAAAAATCCCCTCGCTCATGAGAAATATCCTTCGAAGTTTTGCGCACCTAAAGCCAAGTCTCCCCACAATCCCAATCCTGCTGCTCCAGAGATCACAGGCTCCTCAACTCCGTCCGTACCTGCGGGGGATTTCTACACCTTGCATGGGTCATTTTATTCTACCAAGTGCTACGGTGGAAGAAGAAAAAGTTAAAGCGGTGAATAATAAAAACGCCCTTCCACCAAAAGCAAGTCGCTAAAAGTGGGCAAACTTATCCAACCATACAAAAAAGTTATGTTTTACACAAAAGTAGTGTGGAAATCGCAGCGGCAGCAGCGGATCCCTGGAGAGGTTTGGGGGCTGATGATGGCGCAGCAGTGCCTGTCAGTGGTGTTTGTGCGTCTGCGGCTTGAGATTTGGGCACAGAGAGGCTTTTTTGTTGTTGGTGGGTGGAAACATGTCAGCGGTTTGCACCTGATAGGGTAATCCTGGAGAGACCATCAGCTTGGAGAGGGTTTTTTCCTTTCGGTGGGCAAAGCGCTGCGCAGAGGAGAACAAGAACAATGAGATGAACTGCTCTTTGGTTTGTTCGGGGTTTTTTTTTTTGCTTTTTTTTTTTTTTTAAATGAATAAAATGTGTTTTCACTGAGTGAGTTTGGGAAATAATTCAATTGGTATTCGGATATGGACAAAGACCACCCGATGAGAGCTAATTCTAATTGGAGGCTTGGAATAATATAAACTCTTTTGTCTTATTTAAGTTTTCATTTATATCAACTTTAACGTCAAACCACATCGTCAGTTTCTAGTACTTTAAGGCCCATATGCCTACAATAATAATAAATATTAACAAGTATCATTATTGTTATTACATTGTCACCGCCATCGCTGCATGTAACAGCCACAGAAACTGCTCCTCGCTCCCTCTCTGCTATTCGTGCTTTTTAAACTGCTGCAGGTTTGTGGATTGGCCTCGACTCTCCCAGACAGCATTCAAATGCAGGTTGTTGTGGACCTCGATTTTTTTTCAATAATGTGCTATAACTTATCCCGCATTTAAATGAAAGAGAGGTGTGAATGTGTTTACGAGCTGGCAGCAGTAAAGCGAGCCCACATCCCTGCTGCCATTAAAAAAATAAATAAAAAAAAAACCTTTGTGGTTCGCCTTTATTGTCCCATTAAAACTGGATCCTCGGCATTCCTGCCCCATTGATATTCAAAATGAATCTAAATGATTACATACAAAACTTCCCATGTTGGGGATTTCAAAGGGCCTCCTGTAGTGAGTTTTAGTGGGGAATGAAAAGCAGTGTTTAACTAAGAGCTCCAGCTGCTGATCACGATAAGGCAAACAGGCAAACAAAAAAAAACACAATTATTTATCCAGAAAAATATGAATTCATGAGTTTTATTCAAAAGACTTTATTTGAGTGTTTATGATTTATAATGACACGTTAAATCATTTGTGTTGTGTGCAAATATAAATGTGGATAAAGTGGGTTGATGTGGGTTTAGCCAGTGATTCATGGCTGTCTGCCTAACAAGAAGGCTTGATCCTGACAACCACAGTGCACTTTAATAATCCCTAGAACACAACTGTTGTATAATGTCATTTAAAGCATGACTAATTTAGCCTTGTCTGCCTTGAGGGAGGGAAATCACAGCAAAAATTGGCAAATAGTAATTATCAAGGAAGATCATTTAATGATTTCTTTACAAATACAAGGCTTTGGTACTGTTTGATCAAGTAAGGCTTACATTAGCTGCTGCTCACCACCGATAAAGATTCCTCTCAAAGTTCAAAAACAAAAGCACCTGACAACTGATTTAAAGAAGGCAGGATGATAAACAGCAATTACCACGCTGACTGTGATAGAGCCAGCATTGTGGAGTCACTCATCGCCTCTTAAGCACATGTTTGTGACAAACTTCTCGGAGCATGACTGTAAATCCACAACTGAGGAAAGAGCGCAGCAGGCTTGATGTGGCCACCTGTGAGTCACAAGGAGGCGGAAACGTATCTTTGCTCGTGGCAAAAGGGAAGATCCAGGATAAAAAAATTACTTTTATCATTTTATCAGTCATAAAAATATGGAAAATAAATAAATAATGGCGACAAGCCACATTTTGGATGGTTCAGCCAAGCACTCGTCACACTCTGGAGTCAGATTTATTCTAGAAATGTAAATTTATATGTGGCTACAGAGAAAGGAAAGTGGTTTAAAGAAAACACTTTTCTGCCCTATTTATACATAATCTGACTGACAAAAAGGGAATTAAAAGGAAACCTAAATTGAAGATTTGGTATCATCATGCACTTGTTAACCTTGTTTATCTCTGTTTCATTTTAAAACTGTTGAAGGTTTATGCACCAAATCCACAGAGAAAACAACCTGTACAACAACTGTCACAGGGTCTAATACAAGGTGCCAGGTGTATACACAAAATACCTCATCTGTAGGACACAACACCTCATCTGTAGGACACATTGCAGGCTTGAAAGGTTTGTTAAAATTATTTATAAAAAAATAAATCAACATTTTCTAAAAATCTAAAGGCCTTTTTAAATAGTTGACTGGATTATGCAGAGTGGGACTATGACTTTGCTGTTGAATTTTAAAAAATGTAATCTGCCAGTGCTTTGAGCACCACATAGTAAAATCCATTCGCCTCCATTGCAATAGTGTGGTGGCAAAAATCTCAAAACCCGGGCAAATAAAATCAAAACTATCTGCATTGCAAGATAACGTTGGACGTAACAGAGAAAATATAATTTTTTTACAATTTGTGTGAACTGACCCTTTAAAAAGGAAGGACTTGAAGTGGATTGAAAACTACATTTTCACACCATCAGTCAAAAAAGTTGGTGCTCCGACAAATTGCAAATTGCCTGCTGACACTATATGAAAAAAAAAAAAAAAGATAAAACAGCAAGAATCAATCAAATGCAGTATGCTGCTGGTCGAGCATGACAAGAGTGAGCTTTATGAATGGGGAGAGCTGTTTCACAGTCCAGTTTCTGAGGTGGGAGGGGGCGCAGCCACTCATGAGTTGGGATAAGGTTACCCACAGAGATTAGCTGACAAGAGTGAGGGAGTGAGAAAAACAAGCAAGTAAGTTAAAGGTCTTAGTTTACCTGGCTTGCTGTGCTTGGCAGCCAATGAAAGTGTTTTCAAACCACAGATTCAAACAGGGCCTGAAATGATTCTCATGCAGCCACATTTGCCAAATCCATTTCAATCATGATGAAAACAACATTTTAGTTTTACGTCAAGAGCTGCAAAGTGGCGAATGATGTTATTTAGACGACTCCCAGACTCCTTTCAAGCCTTTGAATTTGAATCTCGGCGCGTCCCCGTGCAGCTATGCGTGTCTGTCCGCAGCGACGGGACTGTGGGAATGTCACCGAGGATATCTCATTGAAGCTAAAAGAGGAGGCATCTGAAGGCGGGCGAGCGCTCAGTGGTTCAAAGGGCCCTAGCATGCATTTAGGGCTTGACAAAAGAGCTTGGCAGATCAGTAAGTGAAGCCCAATGTACTACATTAGTGTCAGGACCCCCTCCGCGTCCCTCCCACTTTGCACTTTCATCTCTGACACGGACATATTGACTTAAAGGAAAGGAGGGGTGCCAGGGCCGCCAAGGAGGGGAGGGTAGTTGTGGTGTTTCAGGGGGGGTATATGTGTCCCATTCAATTCTCAAGGTGAGGCGATTGATGCAAAGGGGTGACCACTGACTCATATAAGCCACCCAGAAGCCTTTTTCTTTAACTAGAAGTCACAGGCCGACAAGCGTGTGAGACCTAAACGGGACGGCCCTCTTCCTCTCATCTCACTGAAATCAGCCTCACCCCATTAATATATGCTGACCCCACCCCCGCCTCTCCAAACACACACTCACATCCCTTTTCACACTATGGGCCATGCCCTTCTACAGGCTACTGAAGTCCAACGGCTAGCGTTGGTTTGGGTCGTAACGGGGTCGCGACACCTTGACATTGTGGAGGGTGACAGAGAGAGGAGCCAGAGGAGGGAGGGCGCAGCTATCGCCAGCTACCTCGAAGACCTTTCAAGTATTACCTGAAGGAGAGGGAGGAGAGAAAAGAGCGGGAAGTGTTTTAGTAATTTGTCCCCCGTCACACGTTGTTTGCATGGAGTCATTAAGGGCCATTTAGCTTTGCCTTGAAGGGAAGAGACCAGGGAATTTAGGTGCGGGTGCTCTTTCAGTGGGGGGGGGGGGGCCTGTGGTAGTGAAGGGTGAAAATTAAAGCGTCACTCTTCAACAAATCATCTCTAAGCACCACGGTACATGCAGAACGTATTACTGTTTCCATTGACTTCAGTCGCCTGTTTGACATTAATGATGATTTGCTCCATCTCGTCCACTGGGGAGTCGAAAGTTGTTGCTCTCTTGTTGCTAGTTGCTAACACGTGAAATAACTATGTGACTGCATGCGTTTTTGAAGACATTACTAAACTATTCTCACTTGGATGGATTCTTTGGCCATTGCTCAGTAGAGAGTAACTGCCAAAATGTGTCACAGTTCTACAATTGAATAACAATCAGCCAACAAACCCCAGGAGTTTTAAGATTTTGGCCTGTGGTTGACAGATAAATGTCAAATCACTTGGACAAGCAGAGGTTTTCAAAAAGTCTTGTTTCGGTTCTCAGACTTGCTGAACAATACGAGTGCCTAATGACATAATAAGCCTTCAGAGCTGAGTGGACTGGTGGTGAAAGTTTGGGAAGTAAAATGATGTAAGTGTTTTTTTGTCAGCTGTTTTTCTTTTCCTCCCTGAATTGAACGACCCCATAATAGTTTTCTTGGACTGCCATAATTACCAAATTAAAAGGTGTGGTTGTTTGTAACGTGGCATTAAATTGCTCCGAGACTCACAAACTGGCCAGAACGATTGATTCATTCACACAAAATGTCTTGTCTGACAAGTATTAAAAACACCAGCTGCCCTGCTGTGTTTTAAATGCATCTTCAACCCTTGATGAATGGAAGTTCATAGATCTCATTAATGATACAAAGGCCCACAGTAAATTAAAAATCAGCTTTGAAAAGGTGACACTTTAGAATCAAAAGGATGTCGAAGCCCACCAAGAGTGTGACCCGGACTCACCCACATAATTTGATGAGGACTTTGATTTTAAGTCATTACCTTCATGTTAGGGGTGAGAAGTACTAAGTGAGTGTTCAAAGCCGAAACCTGTCAGGCTAATGTTTATCTGATTACTCTGCTGTCTGAAAAGCACTTCCTCAGGTGCAAATGGTCTGTTGTGCTCCTGTTGTGGCAACACAAGATTGGTCTCATCTTGTGTAACTCATCAAATTCAGGAACATTTTTTAATAATAACAATGTCATTTTGAAAAGTGTGGGAGGCATGCATAGTTTAAAATAACACATCATTCTGTTATTTACAACGTGTTGGAATAAATCCCATCATTCGGCCTTTTTATTGAAGTCAAACTTGCTTTGTATTTGAAAAAAAAAAAAAAAAAAACTTCATTGTACTCATATTTCGAACTAAAGCGTGTTTTTAAAGCTAGATTCATTGACTTCGCACATTGCCGGCAACATGAGGCCATTTCTTTTAATGACAAAAGAGAAACGGCAGAAAACTCAAGTTTTCTAAGACAGTTTTGATTTTGCTCTTAATGAATCACTTCCTGTTTTCCGAAAAGTGTCCAAACCCGAGAACCCAGCCTCATTAATAGGACAAACATATGGCACGTGATTGAGCGAGGTGTTTTACTTTACTGCAGACCCATTTTAGGTTTAAGACTAACATTTGCTGCTTTATGGTTGCGTTAAGATCATAATTCACATCTCACATGAAATTAGGACCAAGGTTTCTGTTTAGTAGCACCAGTACAGAGTGACAACCACAACCCGGAGCAATACAAGAGGTCAGTAAGTCCACTATAAAACTCCTGATGCCGTCCCTTACAATTTAAGTTCAACAATAAGTTGCACTGGAGTGCAGCTGCTGCACACAAGTCCTTTTTTTTCCCAGTCACGAAAGGTCCCACAGCAGTTGGAGTGGAGTCCCTCCTTGAGCTGTCTCTGCACTAGTAAGCTAGCCTGAACCTGCAGTTCCACTCATCCTAATCGCTGAGCCCAATCCATTCCCCTGTCTAGCACCTCTTCAGAGGCCGCTCGCCCCTTTGTTCTGACAATACACAAACGACCATTCAAATGGAGGGACTCTGTAATCAGTGAAATACTAGCCTCTGGGCTTTGGAGAATAGAAAAAAAGGGAGGGAGAGAAAGAGCGACATAGAATGAGAAGAGAGAGAGAGAGAGAGAAAATCCATCCATGACCAATCAACTCTAACTACCTGTCTGGCTCTTTAGCTGCAGATGTTATTTGGAAAAGAGGGGAAAAAATGTGCCCGTTCCAGATGTAAGATGTACAAAGGGAAGGCAGGCTGGTACCTCCACCCACCGAGGAAAAGGCTGGACCCTTCCACACCCATCCAGCTTTTTGATATGGCTGGTGTTGTTTTTGCTCTTGCCTACGCCATTTCCTTCAAAGAAATATGTGATGCATTGCGTCACCTAACACTAAATTTAGACAGTATGAAAGATAAAATAAAATATGATTGATGCAGTCCCACTGTCAAAGCATGCTGAGATCTTACTAGATTGCGTGCTGCTGAACTTCACCTGGGAATGTTTCTGGAGCATTTATTCTGGTAAAAAAAATAAATAAATAAAAAAAAAGTAGATAAATATTCATATGAACGGGTTTATAGTGGGTATAATTCACCTCTGGAAAATACAAGATACTTTGTTATTAAAAATGCAGTCAGTCAATTAATCTATAAACCCTGAAAAGCCAAAGGTTATAATCAATCAATAATAATAAGAAGAATACATATAAAAGGTTTGCTGTATATTGTTTATGTGCACTTGGCTGCTACTCAAATCTAGAGCTACAGAAAGTGACACAGTAGAACAAGCTTAGAGTCATGCATCACGATGCAATAGCTAGAAAAGAAAAGTAAGCTAGGTATTGCCTGAAATTATGAGCTTCTTACAAGTGTAAGATGACTGTTCCTCTGAATCACGGTGGAATAGTTTGCTTAGTTGTCTTTGTGTATTTGGTTCATTTAGTTTCACCCTGAAACACAATAGACAAGGGGACTGTAAACAAAACTCACATGGGTCAGTCCTGCAGGTTGTTTATTGTACAGAGGTTTGGAAACCTGTTAGGTAATAGGGTGTTGTCGTCTGCAAGGGTACAGGTTTTACTTTTTAAAATCGTAAGCCTGTCAATTCAAATCAATATTGACGAACGCTGAGAATACGGTGATACTGTATATTAAGAACACCCGTTATCGCTTTCCAAAAAGAACTGAACATGCTTGATGTCGTTACTGATAATAAAACTCAGCTCTGAGAGGGCCGTCAATAAGATAGAAAAAAATACTGTACATGATCAGTGATTAATTATGATGCGTACACAAGATCTCTGAATGTAAACTAACTGCACTACCTGGCTTGAGGTCAGTTTTTTATTGTGTTCCCAATTTGTGGCTGTGCCATAATTGGTAGGATAAATAAATACATTAAGAAAATAAAAAAAGAACAGCAGAGCTGAAGTAAAAGCAGTTAAGCCAGTAAATGAGGTTAAAGCTCAGTGCAGTGTGGGTAAAAAAAAGTGTTGTAGGTCAAGAAATGCATTAGCTCAACCCAAATCAAGTGTGGGATGTTTTGCGTTGCCAGTTGTAAGTAATCCCTCCTCCGTACTCCTCTTGAGAAATCCATTTTTAAATGTGAATCATAATTGTCTTTAGCCCTGCAGCTTTGCCTACCAGTGCAGGGGAGGAACATGGTTGAGTTAGTGAGTGTGTGTTTTCAAGAGGCACTTAGAACTTCTACAGGTTCAAATACTTTGAGTGTGGTTATATCCTATTCCATTATATGTGACATATAGTTTTAATGTTTAGTATGTCGGTTTATCTTTTTCTTACATGTATCAAATACAGTTACTGATTGTTGTCACAGAACATATATATACTTTTTTTTTTTTTTTGTTTGCTTTAATCTGTTACTGCATTTCATGTGGATAACCAGACAGAGGGAAAAAAACAATTGCACTGACCGAGAGAAAACCAACCCATCTTTGTAGTTAGGATTATTTAAAATGGATAACACCTTGTAGGGAATAAGGGAAGCTGGAAAAGATGTCAAGTGAGACAACTTGCAAAGTGCATAACAGCCTCACACAGAGCTTGGGGGCTAAACTCATTACAAGATATCAGCTTTTTGAAGTTTGGGGACTGACAAATTACCTTGTTGAACCACACTGGTTTGAGTGAGGCATGTCTGTCAAATAATGATAGAAGTTCCGCCTCAGGCTGCTGCTGATCTTGGACAGATAAGTGTGAAAAACATAAACCTGTGTTCAGTTGATGTAAACTTGTGTTGAAGTGTGAAATTAAAATGGAAGTTAAATTTAAGCAGTGTGATACTCCAATAATTGGTAAGTACTCCTTTTATAAAAAAAATAAGAATCCTCCCTTTAGTCTAGTAGTTCATCAGCCCTGTCCCGACTACAACACAACACTGGAAAGTCGTGTCAGGAAAAGGCAGCCTAATCATGGCAGACTTTCATCCACCCCTGCCACCGCAGAGCTTTTGGACTGCCTCAGTGTTCCGGCTCCGCTCCTTTACAGAGGCCTTCTGCTCAGGTAACATCAGCAGGACCTTTCTTGACACTGAGAGTCATTTTACACTTTGTCAGAACTCCAGTGAGGTCAACCAAAAGTACTTCTTTTAGTCCTCCTCAAACGCCTATATGACCCTATTATTCTTCACCACAGTGTTGAAACAGGACCCCATGAAACTGTGCCCCGTGCAGCTCACACTGTACTGATCCAGCCCCTTAACCAGGACTTTGGTTCTAGAACCGGTGGTGTCTCTGCATCTTTCACACTAACTGTGGCTTGCTCAACACCAGAACAGTAACACAGCATGTCGCAAGAGCCAGTCGTTAAAGTGGCGCACCAAGGCCCCCAGTTGTGACGCTACCAGATTTGCAACCCATAATGGCAAAATGGCTTTTCTTTAAAAGGTCGGGTACATAACTAGTAATAAGGGAAATGTTACAAATGAAGAGCAAGATAAAGGCAATAACAAGTATAACTTCCTTGAGGACGTAGAGGAAAATACAGTTTGAGCGACTGGAGGAAGGTTTTCAAAGGTGACAAAATGTAGAGGAGGTCTGGCAGGGTGCAACATGGCAAATCAATATTTGGATTGGAGGGTGGAATGAAAGATTTGATGTCGTCAATTTCTTCTTTTTTTTATTTTCTTTACAAGAAAGTGGGCAGTCGCCTTTGGGGTCGGGGCTGGACTTACAAGATCCTTTATTGTCATTTTAGAAGATCTTGTATCTTTAACATTTTGGTTGTATGAAGATGAGTTATTTTAGATCAGACTGGACCTTAAAATATTTCAATGAAGTTTTATCTTTCTAAATTCCCGTTTGAATTTGAATATTAATATGAGTTGGTTTAATATGTTTTAGGTCTTAGGTTTGAGAGCCCGGGACATTAAAGCCGTGCACCAAGTCCTTGGGATGGTTACCAGACCAAACATAACATTGAATCTAGAATTTGGCACCTCGATGGAAATTTTTGGAATCCCAGATTACCTTCTAAGAAAGCTGAGCTGCATAATGCCATTATTACTCTTCGTCATACTCTATCTGGTTCGGCCTGGTAACAGAAATTTTTTCTCACTATATATCCACACAGATGGTTTCTCAGCCACTATTTAGTCAAATGGGAACTGAAAAAAATCTTCATGAATGTATAATCATAGGGAGATGAAAATGTGGGAGATGTGGCCGCAGAAGAAAGTGTAGGTGAGTTCTCTTTAGCAATGCCATGAGCCCTCAACCTCCCCCAGATCTGAGCTTAACTCTCAGAAGCCTCTCCTCTATGGGCAGAGGAATGCAGCTCACATCTCTGCCATAGAGGCAGCCGTAGAGGTAATGCGCTCACATGTTGGCGCTTGTCTAGGTGAGCGCACCTCCCTTTTCTGTATTAATAACCGCATGTCCTATTGCTGTACCAACTGGGCTGTGTTTTACTGGGCCAGGATTTTTGCTTACGGGAAGATAGATGATGAACTCCCCCACCTCTTCCTCTAATTTACACAATTACTTCCCCCGATGTCTGTTTCGCTGAAGTGTTCCCAATCCCTGAATGAACAACCCTCGTACGTCCACACCCTGTCATCCCCGACATGTTCCTAATGCCAAGAGCTGCCTTCAGCTAAAAAAAAAAAAAAAAAAAAAAAAAAAAAAGAAGAAGAAAAAACACGTGAATGCGGCATTAAAGAAAATTGAACAATAGAGTGCAAGACTTCATTCACATATACACAAATAAAAATAGCTTTGTTTAGTATTCACACTATTCACAAAAATGCCACGGAGTTCACAAATCCTGACAGGTAAAGAGTTGCCTGCCTTTTTTTTTTTTTGTGACGGAAAATGTTTACATAAGTGCATTATCCGTGACAATTGACTTATACATAGAGGGAATTGTTATTAAGATACAGTCAACTGTCAAAATCTTGCCGTGAAAGAGAAAATCACTGGTGATGACAATGATGGCTTCCTTTCCGTCTAATATAAACATACCAGCATGATCACTTTTTCCCCCCAGGGCAAAGTCATTGTTCCATTTTGAAAGCTCTCTCTGAATGCTTGAAATGTTCCCTTGATATTTTTTCCCTCTGCTCGTTTATTTGCTTGTATCCAGGTGATGTGCCAACCTGTCACATCAAGCACAGACGGCCTTATTTCCTCAGAGCAAAGGTCAAAACAATTGTCATGAGAGGGATGGGCGTGTGCGTGTCTGTGTGTGTGTGTGTGTGTGTGTGTGTGTGTGTGTGTGTGTGTGTGT
>CALSBV010000271.1:3271266-3286500 GCA_943590825.1 Bovichtus diacanthus
ATATATATACACACACCTATACATAAAGGTGACATAACTTAAAAAAAATCAACATGTAGAGTAGGTTTAGTTTGCCATCAACCACTGCTTTTAGCTATCAAAACTGGAGTTGTAAAAGAGCAGGCTGAGGCGTTGTGAGTGGAGTGATATAGTCAGTCTGACAGTAGTGTTAGCATTCCCCGAAGGCAGTTTAAAGAACAGTGTAGGATGAAGTTGCATAATCTGTGGCTCAGATTCATGGAAAAGTGTGCCTGGTCTTGGAGAAAGATATACTGACACTTCCAAGACGTCTGGAGAGAAGCATGTGGAGTAATACTCTTGGCACCAACACAGGTGATTGTATCAAATAAAAATGTGTAGCTTAATTGATACTAGTTGCTACAAGCGGTACTGACAAAAGGACACACACGCGCGCACAAACACACAGGCTTTTAATAAGGCAGATGGCTGAACAATTTGGTTTTATACAGCATAAAACTGATTGTTCTGTGCTTCAATCTTCATAGGGGGCATAAGCACACTCACCAACAAAACACACCTGTTCTCCGAAGAGCACAGACACGCACACACACACACGATGAATAGATGGTCCTCAGATGGTGACTGAGACCAGACTGTCATGTGCCATATCGTGTGGCTGCTGGATTAGAGAAAAGGGAGATATTTCCCTAATGGCCTAATGTTGTGTTTGGCTGCCACACGTGGGTAGTGATGCATGCAGTCTCACATGCACAGCACATCTGCCTTGTCCCCGTGTGCTTTTACGGTTATACTGAGGCACTAACCCTTATAGAATAAGGGAGAACCATTTAAAGGGTCAGTTCACCCAAATTACAAAAGAAACATATATTCTCACATACCTCTTGTGGCATCGAACCATGCAGAAGTGGAATTAAACTCAAGTGTCAATAGTTCTTTTTTCTGTCCACTGAGGTACACAGGTCAACTTGTAGGCCTAATATTCTATACATATATGTATGCGCGCTTCAGGATTTCGGTGTGTGTTTGTGTGTGTGTGTGTCAATACCTCCAGGCTGGTTCAAACCCTGGACTGGAATTCAAGTCAACCAGAGGGGGGATTTCCACGTGCCGCTCAGTCGTCTTGTTTGGAACATAAAATTGTGCGTCATCCCGTGGCTGCATCCGCCTCACTTCCTCGTGGCTACAGGGCAAAAACTGTTCAGCTGGCAGTGAAGTAATGCCTGACTCACACTTCAGGTAAAAGCTTAATCAATTTATATCATTATGAAGTCTCGCTTTCAAGTCAACGCCTGGACTTCAGTGCCATCCAGTGGTGACATCAAAGATGGGTGGTAAATGCAATTAAAAAGGTAAGGTTCACAATTTTTCATGTCTTAAAAAAAATACTCACATGCCCATATGTACATTGAAAGCACTGCTGTGTGCTTTAATTGTTCGTCCGGTTCAGTGGCTGCAAAAAGATTATTTTTAATGCAATTACAATGTTACCGACGAGGAACGCACATAATCCACAGTCCTGTTTGAGTTCAAGTCAAGTAGGTACTTTCCAAGAATACGGACTTTTCTGTACAATAACATTTTTGGTTAATATCTCTGCATCGCAGCTCAGCAAGCAAACACAGTCTGTGGAAAACACAAAAAGGAAATTTGGTACCAAAAATACCAACTTTGAGTTAGAAAAACCAAGCAGGTATCTTACAAACTGTTGAAGTCTCATATTATTTTTAGCTGAACTTTAAAAGTGGATTTTGTCCCCCATCACTTAAATTGAAATTGCTTTAGAAAGGAATCTCTTGACATCGAATATAGATAGAAGGAACAATAACAGCAAACAAAAATGCTTTCAATAGACATATAGTTTACTCCTTTCAGGAGGAAGAGGGATGTTGTGGGGTTTTTGATGCGGAAAGAAAGATCCAACATCCTGGTCTTTTAATTCTTGTCTCAATAACCAAATGTCAGCCGATAATGAAGTGAACATAATGAGAATAGATTCTGTGTTGCAAACATGTAAACATCAGGCAATATCGAAAGGATGCTGCATTCACAGTTCTCTTGTAAACCTGGAAATATTAACCACCAGAAAGGTGCAGTGAAGCAGCTGACAAACTGCTTCGCACTAACTCAAAACTACAAACATGTCCTTTTAAAACATAAGTGGCAAACAAATATATCAGATGCAACTTAACAGTCCATGCAGTGATAAGCAACCTGTCGTCTGTTAACGAGTGCAATTATTGGAGTTTATGGCTGGTTTTTAGTACTTTTCATCAATCTAGTGATAATAATGACATTAATAAGTGATCAATAACCTCCTGGCTCACAGCCACTCTAAATCAACCTCCAAGTTTTAGATATTCAAGCAGCATGTCCACTCACATTGGTCATGTTTGTCACTCTCGTAGCTAGATGAGCCGTACTCGTAGTTCACTCTTCAAAGTAGAGTGGATCGTTTCTTCCATTGTCTCAAGAACACAGGTTAGCTGTTGTTGATGATCCACCTCTTGTCAAAGGAGGAAAAATAACAGTGATTTAGTTACCATAAACCCTTTACCGCAAGGAAGACTGAAAACTTAACTGCGAAAATACTCATCTCATCATTGTCATCAGAGGACTATTATTTTTGCATAGCATTAAAAACTTAAAAATGTGTGACTCAAAATCAGCTGGGATTCACTTTATTCAGGGAAATGTTACAGGTAAATAGAAAGAGGGAAAAAAACAGGATGGACATGTTCATCTCCACAAATCATGAATGAATGAATATCCACCCATGAGCAGTCATGCATAAACTAATCAATAAAGTTTGACTAAAAGGACAAAATGCAATTTCTTTCAACACATGTTGAGTCAGGCCAGCCACCATCTTTCTCATACCAATAGTACAGTGTATAACAATTTAATTTGCATTGACATTTGCGGTAAATACGTATGAGCCTTGTTTCTCGTCAGTTCAAATTGAAGTTGCCTCTCAACACATGCGGATGTTTTACAGTAAGTTCTGTATTTCAGGTCACACACGGTAATAAAGACAATACAGAGGTGGTCATTGGATCTACACATTATAAATCATAGATAAATCTCAGAACTACTTTAGTCTGATACTATGGTACATACTTACTACTACTCATAATCCAGAAAATGTAATGCTAACTTCATAATGCCGTTCAAACTCAATGTGTTATCATGCTGGTAGTGCTGCAACGAAAATGACTAAAGATAATAAAAACCCTAAACACACATCGGGTTATCAACACAGATCACGATCTCTTCCCACTAGGACAAAAGAAGTACAATTTAAAGACGCCAAACAGTTGGACTAAAATAAAAAATAAAAAATTACAAAAACATCTTAAAAAGGTGGTTTTAAACTCAACATAAAACACTTCTACACCAAACAAGAACACAACACTCAAATAAAGATCATGAAAACAGATCCAAGCTGCAAAACCAGCTATTAGCAAGGGCGGATTAAACATACACATAAACAGATAATTGTTAAGCTGCATTACTGGTAAATAAAAGCAAGATATTTTGTTTACAGAGAAAAGGGGTCATTAAGTTTGATACAAGGGAAGTAGTAAAAGTCATTAATGAATCCCGGGGATGGCATCCTGCTCCTACTGAAGCCTCGCTACAGAGAGGACATTACAACTTTTATATTTAGATAAATTAATCAGGGTGACTTTATAGAACCAATTTAGTTGAAGTTAAGGAATTTGAAATATCCTTTACAGAAAACAGGGTCGAACTAAGCAATTTGAATAGTTAAAAATGTGATCTTACTGCCAACATTTGACTCATAAAAAGGCATTAAACAGGATCATAAACACTTAAGCACAGAGCGATCGTATGCTCATCAGAGCCCCGATATACAAGAGTGCAAACAAATAGGGGTTGAGTTCTTTATGGGGTTTCTGTAAAGGTGACGTGACTCTGATGTACTTTCTGATCTATACCTTATGATTATGTCGTAATAAATAAGATTATTTGTGTTCATAGGCTTGTAAGCACTTTTTAGTGCATTAGAGTACATTCAAATACACTGAAAACAGTGTTGTTATGACGCTGTAAATATACTCCTGGAGCTCGGTAACAATCCATTTGCCTTGTTTTTAACGTATGTAATGTGTTACTTTAAAGAAAAGTATTTCAGTGGGGTGGCTGTGTTGGTTTTATGGAGCTCATAACACTCGAGAATGTTTAGCGCACTGCTCTTATGATAATTCTTTGCTACAGATGATTATGTAATATCGCTCTAATGAAAACCCTCTGATGTCATCACAAAAGTCAGTGGGCTTGAAATGAATTTACACTCCAAACAATGCCATTTGAAATAAGTCCAGTTAGCAGGTGTGTAATATTTTCTGGTTCTCAAAATACATTTGTATTAAAAGTAAAAAAAAACAAAAACACTGCTCTCACGAAGAAAGTGCCATATTTCCAGTAAAAGCAGATGAAACATTTCTTGTTTATGCAACAGATTGACTAGATAAGATATTCAACAGTAGCGAGAATACGAATAAACACATTCATGTATGTATATTGATCTAGATTGCATTCTTTTTTTTTTTTTTTTTTTTTATAAGTGAAATGTTTTTAAACAGTTGAATCTTTTCACTGCAGGAAACAAAAAAAACAAAAAAAAACATGGTGTTGTTGGCCATGTTGTTAATAAAAATAGAAATATACAGTTACCGCATGTTCAGCTGCAGGAGTTGCTATGACCGCACTGAATGACACAATTAAAAAAAAAGAAAAAAACTTATTTGGACTTACTCGAATGAATTTCTTTTACAATATGTAAAAAGCAATTATACCAGAAAAAAATCATAAATTTTGTTTTTCACAAGCTAACATGCTTTGTGAAGCCAAAGAACCTAAAATAACAAAACACTTTGGAGGGAAAATATATCGTCAGTCCCCGCGCATCAGCTGTCTTGACCATCCTTGTATAAACTGCTGACACTCACAAAATCTGACTGATTTATCTGAGTTTACAGTAGAGATATTTAAAGGCACATTCTGCAATATCTCCTATTGCATTGTTGACTTAACAAGGACACACAGTGTCATGGATGCCAAGCACCTGAAACCAGGCTCAGCCAATATCATAACATTGCAGAGCTGTAGCACCAGCAGTCTGCAACATGTGACGCCTATACATGAAGAAAGAAAGGTGTCAACATGCCGATCTCACCTTCCACAGGAAAGGAAAGGAGTGGATTCTGTAATTTGACAGTTACACCTCCTGCAGTTGCTTTCATATTTAAAGCTGCCGTTTGAGGATTTATACTTTACATTTAGGGGCCTTGTGCGTAGGTTTTGAAAAATCTGTCTTTGCCGACCGCTTTTGGTAAAGAAAAAAAAAAAGATACTGTTGACAAAAAGGGGTAGGACAGAAGGTCCATACGCAAATATTAGCAATGTTTTACTTGACTAGGTTCTGTCTTTGGCTCTGAATACTTGAATTATGTTGTTGCCAATTCACTTATTTCATATTTATTGCAGCTATAAAAATCTGCAGGTGCAACATTTATTGCCTGCAGGTGGCGCAAATGTGAAGAATTTGCAGCAGCTATTTCTTTGCAGTGTCACTCAACATAAACATCTGCAGGTCCTTATCGGCGGGGCTATTACTTTCCTTCCCTATAGGTGGAGCACATTGGCATGTGTTGAAGTGGACAGCTTGTTTGCTAAACGTGAATGAACGAGTTTGTTGGGGAATTACGAACTAGCTCCAAGATGTGGTTTGCATCTAAAAAAAAAAATTAATAAAACTTGATGAAAAACGATGACACCTGAATCATTAACGCAGTTACCCATTTTTCAGCACTCGGTCGCTCGGTTCACTCCGAGTCATAGTTAGCAACGATGACATAATAAGGCCAAGTAGGAAATCTCGCTGACTGTGCCTTTAAATGTCTTGCAGGATGCAAAACATACGAATGCTTCAAAAGGACAAGGTTTGTTACTTCTTCTCAATCTTCAGTGTTTTTACAAAGCTCCAAAGGTCCTTGACCACCTGAGGAAGGTACGGAGAGGGGAGAGAGGGGTAACAACAAAGCAGAAAAAAGAAGGAGACAGAAATTATAAATCTTCCAAATGAAGTGCTATACCGCATTAGACATATGACTCACTTTTTTTTTTTTTTTTACTACAACATGCTTTTGTGCGTCTCGCCTGTGGGAACACTGAGTTTAGATGGGGCTGTTGGGGAACAACGAGGGGTTGGGTGGGGGCAACAGTACATACCAGAGTATATGACTAGGTGCTCCAGGTCTGACAGATCTCAGCCTTGGCTGATGAAACCAAAGCACTTCCACAGATGTTTCTACACACTGGGATCAACAAGCTCTCCCCAACCCAACCCAACTCCACCCCCCACCCCCACTCTTTTCCTTGTCCACCCAGCCCTTGTGCCGGTCTAAAGAGCTTTCACCTGCTCTTATAACTGTACAGTTAACATTCTAATACTGCGATGCAATCACAAATTAATGTTCAAATAGCCCCTTTTTCAAGTGATCATACAGATGTTTTGATACAGAAAACAAGGCTTCACTATCCAACACACTGCCTAGAATCACTCAGTCTGTGGTGATAATCTAAAAGGATTTCGGGTGATTAATTCATGCTCTGCGAAACAATGTGCAGGGGCTGTTGTTTTTCTTCTGAAATGACAAGCGGCATTAGAAAAGATTTAAGTCCTGCATTAAGAAAAAAAACTCTTTTGGGTTAGTCAAAGGCCTTGAATGTGAAAGAGACTGGTACCATCCACATACCACCAGTCCCTTCATTAAGGCTACAAAAGACACACACACTCCAGTAAATCACTGAGAAAGAGTTTGCCTTGGCAGGTGTACTCCCATTCCATCTCGAAAGAGCCCGCTGACACAAAATGAATATAATTCAAAAGAGAACACACCGTGCTGGAGAGACATTTGAGGCATAATGGACAGTGTATGGTATGAGGACAGTGTGAGGAACAATAATACATTCCTGGGTATCGATCATGGCAAAAAGCTCTTAGAGCTTGAAATGAAGGTTGATATAAATGTGCCTGTGGCTACAAACCACACAGCTCCCCATGGCTACATGTTTTTGAGACCAAATGCATAGATATCAAAAGCAAAAAAGCAGGAAATTGATATAAATTGCACATGTGATGTAAGAGCTAAAAATGTTAAAACATAAGACTTAGAAATAAACAAAGACCATTCTCGGACGCCTCGTAATCAGGGCTCTCAAAAATCATGTGCAATCAATAACTATATAGTATACAAAATACATCAAATGACTCATGATTACTTACTGTTTTGTCTGAGATTTTAAAACAACTCTTCAAGTAATTCTCCAACTTCTGCTCCGTCTTCGGTAGTGGTTTTCCCTGGAGGAAAAAGGCCATTAAATCATCAGCTTAGCCGTGCGTCAGACATTCAATTAAGAGTGGTAATTTGCAAAAGAGGATGACAGCCTTACCTCCTTGGCTGCCGTTGACAACTTGCTCTTAATCTCAGTCAGAGGGGGAGATTTAGACGGGCCAGCCTGGGGTTTGTCTTTTCCTGGGGCAGGTGTCTTGAAAAATATAACAGCTAGATAAGAAACGCTGATTGATATGTCAAATAGAGAGCGATTTATAGAGTTGTAGATAAAAAGACAACATCATATGAAGCCACAATATTTCTTCTTTTACTCAGGTTCAGCTCTCGCTATTACCTATTATTTTTCTGTGTTCTCTTTTGAACTCAACACAAAATGCTAACTTATTGGTGATGAATCCATTTGCTGACCAACAGGTCTGGACTACAGCCAAATCGTGACCCATTTTGTCTGGGCCTGTGTTTACAGGCTTGGCTTAGACAACCAGCTGGAAGGAGATAAAAGCACTAGAAAGGACAACAAATTCTAGACCAATTACACCATCTTTTTTTTTTTTTTTTTTTTTTTTTACAAATACATCAGGTACAAATTATGTTTTTATTGTTTGCAAGCAGGAGAGGGCAAGCCCTGACTCCAATGAGTAATAGAGAGTGTTTGTCAAATGTGGTTTTTTCCCCTTGAAGTCAAATCCTAACGACTGAACTAAAGACAACAAAGGCAAAGCGCAACTCACGTCGCGTTTGTTTTTTTAAAATTAAAGTTATGCAGACATTAAATTAATGACTACCACAGAAAAGATAACACTTGTTTTCTGTTAAACATTCATGGATGGTCAAAACAAACAATACTGTGATCTCAACACATGGAGAATCCCATGAGAGCAGCATTAGCACTGAGCTAGCAGAGGTGTGTCAGACCTGGGCAGCCGAGGCCCCAGAGGTCCTCAATTAGGAAGTGTCTGAATATGACACAACAACACACACACAGACACACAGACACACAGACACACAGACACACAGACACACAGACACACAGACAGACAGACAGACACACAGACAGACAGACAGACACACAGACAGACAGACAGACAGACACACGGCATACACCGCGACTGCATGTTACACAAGCCACAGAGCTTGTCCCTACATGTAAAGCCAGTGTGGAATCCAGTGAAATTGCAGGGTTTCATTGATAGCCAGACACACATTTGAAAGAAGAGGAGCCAGGTATAAAGTTTTTAAAAAAAACAGGAAAACCTCTCGAGTAAATAGCAAATTTTCTTTTTGGATGCTGATTATTTCTACTTCAGAGCACTTAATTATTCTACAATGCAGTTAGGCAGCTCAGTGGGTGGAGAATGGCACAGATAATAGAGAGTAAAGGTCTCTAATCCTACTGTAAATAGCATGCATTGTAAATAGGCTTGGATCTAATCTTTTGTATCAGGTTTTACGTTTTTTTTTTATATTCAGATTTCTACTTCAATTACTCTCATATTATTATTTAAGTTAGAAACTGAAAGCAAAAACTGTTTACTTTTAGGAGATTTAAGCAGCCATAATGACAGATTTTGAGGTCAGAAATGTAAAGTGAAATCTGAAAAAGCAGGTTTCTTAACAATCTCCCACTTGAATTGGTTGTTTGGATAAAAGCTAATAACAAATAAAAGGTTTTACGGCTTGACACTTCAAACCCCTTCAGCAACTTCAGGCTGTAAAAACCAGGGTAAGACTTGAAACGGTTAAAAACAGGTGGAATGATCTGGAGAAAATAAATTCTCTCTCTCGTTTGAAAAATGCAATCGTCTGTCCCTGTCCCCAAGAGATCTGCATTTTATAGCACAGATCAAAAGGTATAAAGTGAAGAAAACCCTGACGCACACATACCACACTACAAAAAAAAAAAAAAAAAAAAAAAAAAAAAAAGAGCACATATGCTGCTGGCTCCTGGCCAGGCAAATGTAGTACGTATTTATTATTTATGGGAAGCTCTCTACTTCCAAGGGACAGCTGTGGACCTGAAACAGCTGATAAACACACAACGCCAGCAAGCTTTTTCATCTGGACCAGACAATGATTACAGATGCCACGAGACATGGAACTTAATCACAAGCACACTATCATTTGATGCAGTGTCTTGTCTTCAATCCAGTGCAAACACATGGTGTGACACCTCTGCTCATCAGGTCTGTCCGGGGAGGGTAATTGTCGTTTTGTTGGAATGAGAGCTTTTGAGTCCCTTGTCTGGGAAAATGTCAGGTCACAGGGAACTGTGACTTTAATCCTATAATTTGTGCATGTGAGTAAAGGAGTTTCTCATGCACAACAGGTCAATTCAGTAGATTCATAGTTAGAAGCCAACATCCTCACACTCACGGGAAAAGTAACTAACCCTAATAAAGTAGGCACCTGCTGTAACACATGTCAATCAGTTGCTGAAACAATGACTCACACCCTTTTGGGATAAGCCTGAGTGAAGTGGTATATACTTTACGACTGTGACGTGTGCTCGAAGGCATCAACTTCTCCAAACCCATCAATCAAAACACACCAGCTGCAAGATAAAGTTACTTTGGATCAGCACATCGCGAGCTAGCTGGTTCTCACGTCGAGCCTGTTACACAAGAAGGTGCAGCTCCATGCTGAGCTGCGAGAGGTGAGAACTGCGGTACTGGCAACAGATCTGACGAGCCAATCTAATGACCAGTCACCTGCGTTTAGTAAAGAAAAAACAGACATACACGCCCGCTTCCTCACTCCTCAGGGGCATCTGGAAGCGCAAGCTGCACCAGACATCAAACGCTGGTAATGAGAGCAATTGGGAGAAGGTGTGTCCAGGAAGTGAGGGGTGTGAATAGGTTGTAGAGAGGGAACAGTTGTTGTGTCGAAGTAGAGAGGGGATAGGGGCAGTTGAAGCACCACGGGCCGGAAAGTTAAACTGGCGGGATGGTTTCGGCAGTTCAGCTGCCCATCGGCTAATCCCCCAGAGCATTTCAAGAGCCACTGTGTTATGTTTGGACAAGGGCCTCTGCAGAATTAGCTGCACTCTCCCACTCAACCAAGAACCCTGGCCTGGAGGGGAATCGCTTTCTCACTTCAGGAATTCAGCAATCCAGTGGCTTAATGTTTAACATGATAAAAAAAAAAAAATATCAGAGCTTTCTACCACAACGTCAGACAAGAAATTATCATTTTCTTCTGTGCGCTAGGTATGCGAGATGTTGTTCCTTTACCATATTTTTTTTTACCATACAAGCAGCCAGCTTGCCAACACATAATGCCTTATCTAAACAGATTTCTGTCAAAGTCATTTTTATCACAGTAACACACCTTGTGAAATGTGTAAACTTGCAGAGGAGCTTGCCAATTTGTATTCCCTCATGTGTAGGTGTGCTACAGGGAGTTAGGAGGCATCAAAGACGGCTGCAACTCAAGACGGCGGGGTCAGGCCAGGGGGTCACGGGTTTAAACCTTGCCCCAGGAATCCCGTTTAGAGGTCAGGTGTGTTTGCTTAGAGAGAGGCAGAGTTCAAGCTGTGGGTTTTGAGAGGCGGCTGTCCAAGACATTCCATCCAAGAAATTAACTATCAGGTTGAGCTAATTGCAATGTGCATTTATCACATTCCTTGGCTGTGGAATGGGAAGGCTCTCCAAGTTTTCCCTTTCTTTTTTTGACATGTTTTAATTGTAAATGCCAATAAATGAAAACAATTGCCCTCGGTCACAGACATTATTAGCTTCAGTTTTGAGCAGAAATAAATGAACACAAAAAGAAGTTGTTAGCAGGATTTTTTTTAATTAAGAGGGGAATTTTATAGGGAAGGGTGCGATAAAATTATGCAATCCATTTTGCATTTCTCTACTGTATATGTATGGATATTTACTTAACTATGAGTTTTGAGATATCACTAGAGCTGCAACGATTAGTTGATCAATTGATTCATCAATTGACAGAAAAATAATTGCCAACTATTTTGATAATGGATTAATCATCAAAATAATTTTTCCTGTACAAATCGCAAAAAATGCTGTTTTCAGCCTCTCAAATATGGAGAATTTCCTACTTTTCTCTGTTTTATATCATATTTAACTGAATAACTTGAGTTTGGACTGACAAAACTAGACATTTAAAGACATCACCTCGGACTTTGAGAAACTGGGATTGGACATTTTTCACAATCACAATTTTTCTGAAATTTTATAGCCCAAGCGATTAATTGATAAGAAATAATCAGTAGATTGATCGATAATGAAAACAATCATTAGTTGCAGCCCCAGATATCACTCATTGGTTTTATATGAGACTAAACAAACGTCACATTATTATGTTTAAATTTAGAGAAAAAAAAAACAGGTCCGTCTTCATTGCACCTGTAAACCTGTGTTGTCCGTCCAAAGCAGTGCAGACAAATCTGGCTCTTAGTTGACTCTAATGCTGACCTCTGTTCTACAGTATAACGGCTGTAAACTAAATAATTAGATCACCACAAGTAAACAAAGCTGAGCGAGTGATGCAGCCTTTCCTACCTTAATCTGTGGTTTGACCGCGGATCCTGATGCTTTTCCTGCAGGGCCGTTTGGTTTCACCGGAGTCTTGTTGGGCTTCTTTGCTGAAAACTCTGGGCTCTGAAAAAGCAAAAGAAGCACAACCAAAGTTATAAATAAGACATCCCCAGTATGACAACCCTGTGTTGTTAGGGGACAGCTCAATTAACCAGTCTGATTTACTGAAATGCTTATAAAACATGTAAATAAATATGTATTTGTAAATAAAAGAAAACAACAAGAAACAAGCACCACTCCATCGTTGTATTAAAAGCTCAGAAAATGTAAACCAAATTAATCATTACAGTAAACCAAACATGCGATGACAGCAGGAGGGCTGTAAAGCAGCTGTAACTTTAATCAACACTTCATGAAAAAGTACCTGAATGAAAATTGCAAACACTGCTATAAAGCTCAGATTGCTGGCCAATTACAATATTTAACAGCCCCTAATATACTTTTTATTTTTATCATTCCCCTGTTGGTTAGTTTCAAACTGTGACAGTGGTTTCTTCCCAGACTGTTTCCTCCTGATATATTGTTAGATATTAAAATAACTTTGGGGCTCTGGTAGAAAACTCCCATATCGAAAGGTCTAATTGCCAAGCCTCTTTTATAGCTGACAAATTATAATTGGCACGTAACATAATGTGAACCAGATTTGTAGAAGTGTTTGCAATTGTGGTTAATTTTCTTCAGTATTTTGCCATGAGGTGTTCATGTCACTTTCACTCAGCCCTGTATGATCGTAATAACATGAATGCTGCATGTGCAGACTATTGTGAAAAGCATTTTAACCCATGTAGACAAAAGCGTATATTCTACAACAACAAAACAACAAGCATAACAACATAGCGTCATTCGAAAAGCTAAAAATTAGTAGTGGCAGTGCTAATGTTAAGAATTAATGGTTTATTCTCATTAACTATCTCAGTAAAAAAGGTTTGTGTATGAAAAACACAACTTCAACCAAATTACATTTCAATGAAATCAATCAAAACTGAAATCATCTCCACGTGCTACATGAAATGACAAGCACTAGACAAACTTGGTAATTTGTCCCTGATCAGATACTTAGTACCCTGATAACTTGTCATTGTTCTTCTCCACACTGGAGACCTTCCTGTCAGGTTTCCATTGCTCTCAGTCACCTGTGTAATTACCTTGTAATAGCCAAGGCAAGTACCTGCATTTACTGAGCTCCAACCCTTTCCTTGGAATGGGGTAGAAGTGTAATTGCCTGTGTTGACATAACTGCTACAAGGCAATTACACATGTTATTTCCTAGAGCAATGCCTGGTAACACAAGACGCTGTAAGGCAGTTTCAGGGTGGTTTTAAACCAGAGGGATATTAATACACACAAGACAGAACTCAGTCAAGTTAAAAACATTGTGCTTTCTTTAAGTCCTTCATAGATGCACCTCGGTGTAAGTGATTGGTATTTTGGACCCAGAGTGTCCTTTAGGTTTTAGCCTCAATACATACATCTGTCTTACCCATATTATTTAAAATCACTTTGCTTTTTACACACAAAGTGAAGTACACTACTAAAAGACTAGAAGGTGTAAAATTTTGTTTGTGGCAAATCTTTCCACAACAGCTGCCAGAGAGGTTAGACATCCATCTCTGGAGCAGTGAGGACCTGCTTATTTGACTCATTTAACACATAGGCTGCCTCATTGAAACAATTAGCAAATAAACTACGCTTCAGTCACTCACTGTGTATCATTATCCCACCTGGTGGCTTCATCTTGTTCTTTGTTAGACTAGTTGGATGTCAGCTTCGTGACTGTTTGCAGTGTAGAGGCTTGTGTTGGAGATGTCCAGCACCGCAAACTTTTTCTCGCCCGTCTTTTACTGAACAAAGGAGTCTTCTTTAATATGAGTTACAGGTTTCCGACAGCTAATGCGTGTTAGATTTAAGACTTTTTTTTAATGCCACTCCGAGTTAAATTTAAGACCAGTTTTATGTGTTTTTTCCACCCTTCAGGTCTGCGTGGCGTTATTGTGAGAGGAATATAGCAAATTCTTTTTGGTGGAAAAAAGATGTTAGTTATTGAGATTTTACGATGCAACAATTCATAAAATTCTATTTCCCATGTCTTAGCATTTTTAAGACTATTGAAAGATTGATTTAAGACATTACTACCAATCACGGCCCTATTTTTAGATGAATTAATTCAACGCCTTCTAAGGATCCGTGGGAACCCTGGAGTTACCACAGCTAGGCCTATTTATTTATTTTTCTTAACCTTGCTTGTGGCACAAATTATGATAATTGTCTCAATAATGTCAGATTTACTTGACACAGCAATGCTGTCAAATTGTAATTCAAACATCTTAATACAAGACACCCGTAAACCATTATGCCTCAGGCTCTTCATTCTGTAACACACATCCAATGTGGTCCAAACCAGAACTGAAAATTACGCAACTCCATAAACCTGTTTGCTCTTCACAAAAAGAGGAAAACATCAGAATCATGTGAGGAACAAAAAAGAAATCTACACAGTCACACAAGAACAAGTAAATTAGATTAAGAATCTGAAGCATGTGATGCCAACTGTCCATACACAATGCTATGAACACATTTTGGTTGGCATTTAAAAAGAGAGTAATAAAGTTTGGTACGACATAAAAAGGGCTATATCATTTGTGTGAGAAAAAAATAAATAATTGATTGACATATTGCTAAATTAGCTGTAAAAAATGCTCCCAGCTCAACTTTCTAAAGATTTGTGCTTCCATTATTAAAGGATAGACAGGATAACTATGGAGCTAAAAGAGAAGACGGGTGAAGAAAAGGATTAAGGTCATCGAGGAGAGGGGAGGAGTATGGGCAGACGGAGGTGGAGGTATTGGAGGAGAAGACAACAGAATAAATCAACAGGTGACAGAAATGCTCAGCTGTCATCTGACCCTGAGGCAAGGATCGGCGCTCACGTCGCAGGTATGCGCATCTGCCCTGCTTTGATCTTTTGCCTGGCACAGTTTGCACTTGGATAGCGTGTTTAAAAAAAAAAAAAAAAAAAAAAGAACAAAAAAGAAATCACAAACAGACACCGACGTAAAAATGGGGCAGATACACACATGCACCCACACACTTGCAAACAGTTGTGGTAACACGCAAAACAAGTGTTCAAAGGCAAAGGCCAGGTGCAAAGCTGAAATGGCATGAGAGACGATAAAAAGGAGCAATCATATTAACAGTGGGATGACAGAGGGACAAAGATATGCAGTGTTACAGAAAAAATGGGGGAAGATGTTTCCCATAACTGGGGTGTGTGTGTGTGTGTGTGTGTGTGTGTGTGTGTGTGTGTGTGTGTG
>CALSBV010000271.1:3287567-3307765 GCA_943590825.1 Bovichtus diacanthus
TATATATTCAGTATATATATATATATATATATATATATATCTGAGTCTTTCCCTTAGAAACGATGTATTCGTCTCTTCTCGTGCAATAGTCTTCCTTACTGCTTTGAGTGACAGCTGTTGCTCCGTATCATCGTCGTCTACGTCAACTTTGAACTCCCGTTTGTCCGATTTGAGGGTACAACCTGGAGAAAACGATACGTGCAACGTGTAACTAACCTTTTGTTTGCACTTATTGAACAAAATAGACAAATGCATACAATAGTTTGACATGCAGGGGGTTACTGTTTGCTAAAGCTGCTGTATCTCCATGCCTTGCTCGGCTAGCTAACAAAAGAGCTGAATTGGCGCGAGTAGGGGCAGGCAGGTTAGCCAGCTCTTTAGCAATCTTCCTCCAGCTAAAATAGTTAAATGGCTACTTGTGCATGATAAAATGGCAATAACACTGGTTGTGCGAACGAAAAAGTTTGAGGTTTGCCAGAATAAGCGAGCTCACCAAACAAGTACATTTGTGGTCTGCTCAAATTTGAGATATCGTCCTCCATCTTTGTAGTGGGTGGGTTACACTTCCGTAAACTGGTGTGAGTGACACATCGCTAAGCCAATGGTGAAAGAGTACGTGACGAACGTTTAATAACACACAGCCAATAGGATTACAGGCTGGGCGGGACAAATGTAACTGTATGTTCTTTTGGTTGAACACTAGATGGAGCTGTCGTGATATAGATTGAGGCCATGCTATATGAAGAAAATAAATAAAATAATACCAAATAAATAAGTGTGAGGTTATGCATCATCTTTCAACCGAGGCTAGTATCAGTATTATTTAGATACATTGTAGTTAGCTACGGTCTATTGCTACTCACATAAAAATGTGCAAAGAAAAGAATAGCAAGACTCATCATGACAGACAACAAGTTCATAATCAAGTACACAATTAGATAGACCTAAAAGTAGATAACGTTGTTCTTTGCCCACCCACCAATGTTCTGAATATCTGCAAGGTCTAAATGCAGTAAATTGTATTTTCCTCATTCTTAATGGCTTCCTCAAATAAGCTTTACAGCATTTATATGAAGATTGGGATATTCTCCCTTATGTGTTTACCTAAATGTGCTGTTTGGACTAAATAAAAGAGGCCTTTGGTCAGACTCTATAATAACGAGTCTTCTGTGGTTATTAAAAATATAGATAATAAAACGGAGAGCTATTGCTGTCTCAGATATTACAGAGTAGAGAAATGATATGGAACATTCCAAACTGCACACACAATTATTTTTTAGCAATGCTTTGTTTCTGGGAAAAAGCTAAAAACAACAAAAAGTTGGTTGGTTAGTTGATTTAAATACTAACCATATGTTCTCTTTTAAGCAATATAAATCAGATGATTTAATTATACATGTGGCTCAAAGACCAAGGATGTTAAAACATCCCATAGCCCATCAGTTATACCATTCCTTTATTGTAGCCACTGTATTTTTATTTTTTGATACTCTGGATACTCTTCCTTGCTCTCAATATCAGAGCAGTAGCCATATAGCTGGTGAGGATTCACTGTTTTGTTCAAAGGCTTTGCAGGCAGGTTCTTATAGTTGCAGGGTCATGCATCAAGGCCATTCAGTAGTTGCACAGTCTTCTTACCCGGTGTATACTGCAGGACTCGGACCGCAGCATCAGTATTAGTCCAAAGGAATGAATTGTCTTCATGCATGCTTGAAAGCTTGAGAAGCATTAATGTGTGACAGACTGCCAGGACACGTCTGCAGATCGGTTCTCATGGCAGATATGATGTTGTGCATGAACTTACTCAACTCAATGTAGGGATACAAGCTTTATTGTTGTAGTAATAATAGCATATTTACTTGCTTTTTATATTACATATTTACCTAGTCATCATGTATCACCACAGATTCTGTTTCGGAGGAAGTATACATTTTTTATATTCTTTATCAACATTTTAAGTATTTGTTCCAGAGCAAAATGACTCAATATTGTTGCCTTACTTTCCACTTAGCAGTAATGTTAACAGGAAGATGTTCATATCTGTCTGTGTGCGTGTGTGCTTTTTGTCCCTGCATGCACTCTTTAATGCAAACAATATGCATATGTGTAACTGTTTAAACATGTTTATGCGAGTGAGTATGTGCATTTGTGAGTGTGTGCACATGTGTGAATGACAGAGAGAGAGAGAGAGAGCCATGAAAGCGTGTCATGTCAGGAGGTTGAGTTACTCTGAAGTCTCTGTCATGCTGTCAGGCTGCAGAAAGAGTTCTTCATTCTTCACTTGACTCAGACGGCAGTGACTCGATGCTCCAGGATTTTCCTGTCAGGCTACAACAGCTAACAATTATTTAAGATGCTCATATCAAAACAGAATATGATGACATATAGACCAAACCCATGTGAATATTTTGTCAAATGTTCCCTATGCTGTTAATCGGTCCTCTGTTTAAATGCATACTTGATATGTTTGTAGAGTTCTGATTGACACATGGCTGAAGAGAAGATTGATTTAAGTTGTAGCATTAAGATCTGTCTATTATTACTGAGAATGTTTTATTAATCCTCTTGAGTCAAGATGAGAAAACACGATGATGTGGGGCTTCAAAGCAGCAATTTATGCCTGTATACATAAAACACTTTTTTTGAAGGGCATATCTTAAAAGTTAAATTATTAATATTTTCAGTGATTTACAGGCGTACATAGACCTTCAATGGAAAAGGCACACTGTACATGTAAATAGACTGTATCAACGTTTTATGTCTAACGTGTTTCTGCTGTGTGTATAAATAGTGAGACTATATTTATTATGACCAACAGTTCTATAGGTTTTTGTAATTTCTTTTTTATGTGCACCTGTGTCATTTGTCATGTATTTTTGCTTTGCTTTAAACTTGTTTATGCTGAGACAAATTATACCATGCATGTGAGGTAAGGGCAAATTAAAAAGGTGCAAAACAAAGACAGAAATTGAGGGCAAAAATGATCCAAATCAACCTGGACTCCCGAAGGTTAAAGGCAGTGTCCGACTAACTCCAGTCCCCCGGATGTGTTCCTTAGTCCTCTTGATTCAGAAACAAAGAACGGGAATCTGTCCGGCCCAACCAGTTGCCATCATTTTAAACAGACGGTTTACCTCATCTGACTTAAAAGAAAGCCACAGGACATCATGAAGACTAATATTTGTTTCCTGAGTAATATTACATTTGAAGCCAACATAACACAACTAAATAATATGGGCCCATTACATTTATCACCAGAGCATTTGTGGTTCTGAGTCATCACTAATGTCGGCTGATCAATGAAGAGGTTCTAAACTAAATGGTTCTGGGAAAATCAGAAATACCCACCATGTAAAAATGTTGATTGAATAGCAAGCGGATATGAGTCCACGTCACCCAGAGTGGAAACTTGTCGACATTAAATGCATTTATTTTTCACTAGTTTGTGGTGTCCATTTGTTTCCACTTCAAGATTTTTCACAACTGTTGTTTCACTCACATGTTAAAACCTGTTTGTAAATCTGTATTGCAGGAGCACCTCATAGCTCACCACACAGTAGAGGGAGACTGTACAGATCGTATCACATCACAATGCAGGCATATTATTGTACAATTATAGATTTACAATCAACAACGTTTCACGTGTCTTTTTACAGCAGAATTCCTCTGCAATTCAAAAATGCTATTTTCCAAGTAACTCACACTAACGGGGCCGTGGCAGCATTTTGAAGTCAACAACCATAAAAGCCTTTCGTCAACAAAGCCTCACATGTCAACACATTAGCAGCGATCTGATAGACTTTGGCGGTCTGCGGCAGCCGTTGCTTTCCTCCAAAATCTAGTGGCTACAGCAGCTGTCAGGGTTGTTAGGACCGCGGACTGATATTTTTACATCTGGTATCAAGTAGAAGGAGAAAATATCACGCTTAGGCTCGTATCAGTTATGGAATGTACCACACGAATGGGCTGCAGATAATCCCACTGAACATTTTGGCCATCAAGCCATAGTTAAATAAACACGTTACGTAAACCAGACTCCTCAGTAAACTGCAAATAATCTTTATTTAAACAGTCCTATTCTTATGCTCTTTGCTTTGTAAAGCATCGAGCGCGTCACTAAAACAGATACAATGAGTCCTGGAAATCCTCTTGATCTGGATTATGTCATGGGACGGGAATCTTAATGCTGTTTTGTTTCAAATATGCACGATCACATGCATTTTCCTTCTTTTTGACCAGTGTATCGTATGTAAACAATCTCTCCAATAGAAGTCTCAGTAACGCTTGCGGTTTCTGTTTAAAGTTGCTGTAATGTTTGTGTTAGGTCATCCGTGGAAATGCGGCAAATGACAAATTGTTGAACCCCTTAGTTGCTGTTACCTGATGGCTGAGTATTAGTAGGGGACTGTCTGAAAAAACTGTTACAAAGTGACCATTTAATAATATAAAATATGACCTTTGCCGGAGGTCTGCCAGAATGTCTATCAGCCTGTCTTCAGGCATCAAACCTGACTGTGCTGCACTCACTGATGACTGCACTCACACCAGCTGTCCGATAATGACTTACATGTTGACGACGTTTCTCAAGAATGGAAACAACTTATGGGAGCAGACGGAGCGTGACGCGCAGCACAACACAGCGTATGCAGTGAATAGTTTTTCTTTGGTGGCCCTGTTCAAAACAGAATGCTCGATAGGAAGTCTGATATACCCTGAGCCTCTCTTGTTCATCTTGTGTGGTGACATTTTATTGGATAAGGACAGGGCGAGAGAGAGAGAGAGAGAGAGGGGGGGGGGGGGGGGAGAAGAAGAAGCCATGACAAGAGAGGGGAAAAAAAAAAGTCTTTAAGCACCTGTAGTGAAACACAATGCACGGTTTTGAAAACAGTGAAGGGAGGAATTTTTCTAAAATGGGCCAAGTCACGTCTTCAAGGCATCCGAGACAGAGAGATGAAAGCAGCAGGGAGCGGAGGAAATGGGGGTTGAGGAGGCGTCACCTGGAGGACTGCCTGCTATTGACAGGATCCCAACCAGGCGCGACGCCATGAAAACTGACTAAACATAGGCGCTGTGTTTAAGAGAAAGCCGAGGGTTGTTGGGGGTGGCTGCAGTTGCAGACAGCTGTTTCGAACCACATCATCAACCTGCTTTGAGCAACAACTTGGAGCTGCCAGATGCTGTTGATATCCCGACAAAAAAGGTACAAGATGTTACCCTGGAGTTTGCAAATCTGAGTGTATCGTAAAGGTGACAGGCATTTGTCAGCAGTACGCAGGGCCAATATTAACAAGAAGCTGACATTATGTTCACAGTCCAATGAAATCGAGTAATTCTCCATGCAGGAGAGGAGGTGAGCACAGCGAGGCCCATTTCCTGTGACGCTCACGGTGGTGAAGGCTCATTTACGAGCAGGGAACCTGAATGATGTGTTTACTGCGCTTCTAGGTCGGTCGTTTTTGTTATGACTTGAGTGATAAGCATTTTCCTGATAGGGTGGATGTGGTGATAACAAATGTTCACGGCCGTCTGGTGTCTATGTGGCCGAGATTCACCGAGACAACAATGGAAGCTTATCCAAAAATAGTGTGGGAGCTCACCTCCCCCAAAAAAATGGTGGGTTTTGCAAAGATAAGGCTGGTGTCATTTAGGATTGTATTATTTGTGCACACTTAGTTTACACTTTTCTTTCAGCGTCTGCTCATTATTATTTTTTTTTTAATCTCGCTTGACACAGCTCAAAAGAAAATCCTGTCCCTGCTAAATAAAAAAATGAAAACATCAACCTAAATGAAAAAAGAATATATAGATATGATGATACAGTTTTGTCAGGTGAAAGTCATATAAGGAATTGCATGAGGGTGGAGATTTCCATTCCTCCTGTAGGTGTCAGCTGACTGACTGGAAGCAGAGCGTAATGTAATGCAACACTGATAAAAAAAATAAAAAAAACCCTGAGGAGCTTCTTCCTTACTGTGACTGATCACCTAGCTCTTGCAAAAGTTGTTTTTCACACGATGCAAAAGACTGAAGGCACCACAGGACCCCTTGAGGAAGAAATACAGCCCTCTATAGCTTGACTGTGTGCAAACTCCAACAGCAAAAATGAAGGTGAGGGGAAAGACTTAAAAGACTTCACTGAAATCACTGGAATAAAACAAGGAACCATAAATAAAAACCATAACGCTGCATTTCAAATGTTCCCTTGGCAGCTGCACGATGTGTACTTTCTCTTGTACCCTCATTCTAATTTGAGCTGGCATCAGTTTTCAAACCTTATTTATCCAGGGACGGTTTTGCTGAGCACGCTTGCTGTTTTTTCGGCAACGCCCTCCTTCACAGCCACACCTGGGAGCTGTAGTCATCAGTTTTTATGGATAAAAAAAAGGTATTGCGCTGTCCTTCTGATACAATTCAATGGTCTCTTACCTTTGGGTGGTTTGAAACTTTAATGTGTAATCATAGCTAAATCCCGTGAGGCTAACTAGCTTGCTAAAAATCATAAAGTATTATTGCGCTGTTTTCGTAATGGTGACAAACAGCAAACAGGCAGTGGGCGAAAGAGCCCGACGAGACAAAGAGAGGGAAGAAAAACAGAGAAGTTTGTCATCTTTTCAAAAAGTCACAATATCATTTAATATAAAACACCTTTAAATTGAACATAATGAGGAATTCGTCATCAGGAGTTCCACCAATCCACTACCACTTGAACACTGCAGTCCACCTCGACGGTGGCTGACTTCAATGGTACTTCCGAGTGCACACAGAAAAGGGGTTGAAACATGCATTTTACTACATTGTACAAAGTCAAAAGCGAAAAACAGGAGGTCTTTTTTTGCCATTACTGGCACAGAGTCTCTGCCGCCTCAGGAGGGATCCAGAGGCAAAATGGGGGACAGTCTTGATAGTTGGGCATGTACACAGGTGTCCATTTGTTTCCTGGCACTTATGGATAAAGTGCCCTCCTCTCTTTTAGACCGTCAGCTGAAGGGAAAGCGGAAATTTGGTGTAAGGCAGGAAAATGACTCAACAAACTTTAGATATTTCAGATAACAGTTGCTTGATTTGTCAGTGCGGCTTCTGTGCTGTGAAGTTTGCATACAGTGTTTTGTAGGTCTTGGCAGTAACAGATAGCTGTCTCTCTCTCTACACACTCTCCCCCGCCATGTTGCTGGTAACGATCAATGAGTGAGGAAGCACAATGTCCAATTTTTTTTCCTCCAAAGCAAGCACCTTTTCTCTGGTATCTATGACAATCCCATAATGGTGCGGCGTTTTTGAACGTCAGGCATGTCAGAAATAAACTGAAGAGATTCTTCCCTTTATCCTTTCACACTGATGACAAACCCGTTTCGTTGTCAGCTACGTCCCTCCCACTGTCTCTCCCTCTCTCCCGCCCTCCCTTCTACACAAACTCACACACACAGACTATCACACTACAGATGCCGCGGAGGTGACGGAGGTCACCTTATTGTCGTCTGCCCAGGGCTGCAGGTTCTGCAGAGCGTACAGGGAGGAGTTGTGCAGGCAGAGCGGGTCCGGCTGCAGAGGCTGGCTCAACGTCTTCTGGAAAGCTTCCTGCTGGAGCTGCAGCATCAGCCGGTTGGCCTGCTGCCTCTCTGCCTCTCTCTCCTCTGCAGTCTGTCTCCTGGGTGGAGGGGCGAGGGGGACAAAAGGGGAACAAAGGGAGATATAAGACCTCTATGATGTTTTAGTTTTTTTGTCGTACACAAGATTTTTTAGTGCCGCATACCACAGCGTCGTTGGTCTCTTATTCTCATAAAGAAGCAAAATAACTTTTGTCAAATAGACAGGATATACACTGATATATTTCTCTTAAAAACTGTCTAAATAAAAGATGACAAACAATAACACTATGATGAAGTTAGAAAGGAATATAAAAGAATAACAGCCTCAAACAGTATTTTCAGTTATAGTGGTCATGGCTATCATTGTAAGAAGTCAAAAAGGCAGTGAAGTGAACGCCATAATGAAATCAAGAAAAGAAAGCAACACGTAACACATCCCAGTGAAACCTGTTCCTTTTCTGTTCGTTCAACACCTGTGCCAGTTACTTCAGCTTCAGGCTAAATGACAGCTGATCAGGACGAGTGACAGGTGCTGGTGAGGAGACGGGACCAACGAAGGGGGCGGAGGTACGGAGCACTTCCTGCCTCGAGGTGAAACGTTAAATCTGTTTTTCTTGTTTTCCTTTCACAACAGCATATGTCAACAATAAGGTACATTCCGTACGTTGTGTGGGTAGTTGTTGATATTAACAATTACTGTGTTTGAAAAATAGCACGGATGGGTGTAAGACACACACGGAAACAACATATGACACGTGCTTTTGATGGAAAAGTTGCAGTGTCTGTGTTGGAAAGTATCTAGAGAGTAGCACACCAGGTGAACGTTTAGTGATTAACATACTTTGAGGATTATAGGCATTAAAAAAAAGTGGGCTGAGGAGATAACTGCAAGAAAGGAGTTCATTAACAAGACCCAGATTGAGCTCCCCTTGTGATTCAGAGTAGATGAAATGTGGCTTTTGTTTATACATCTTTTCTTCTCCTGATGTTTGCATGGTAAATAGGACATTTTCTCCTCTGTGTGTGTGGTCTATTTTTAGCCAAGAAAATGCTCTGAAAGGCCTTTATCAGCATCGCAGATTAAGGCCCAGGGAAGAATTTACCAGGCTCTTTTGAAATCATGGCGGTGTTACTAATAATACAAGCCATAACAAAGAAATGATTGTCGTCAAATTCAACTAGAAAATACCAAATGACAGGTAGAAATGAGAAGCGGAAACACACCTCTAAAACACTCTGCGATGCACACCGACCTCCATCCATTAGCCACACATTATTGTTAACAGCATTATCATAATCTGATTCCCCGGCTGTTGATTTGATCATCCTCTTGTTACTAGCGTAGTCGTCACGCAAAGACATCCCTCATGCTCATCCTATCAGGTGCACACTACAGGGAAATTGCATGATTCTCAGCAAAACTAGGATATCAGAAAAATCAGTTAAGCAAATTCCCTTGTTACTCGTGACATGACGTTTAGTCTTGGAATTAGTTTGGCGCTTTTTTTTATTTCAAGCTAATTCTTTTTTTTTTTTATTACATCTATATTATTATGTGTTGCTTTTCACAGCTACAGGATGCCATTTTTGGAATTTCTCAAATAACTCTTTTTGAACGGATCCCTCAGCCAAATTTCAATATTATACGTTTGTTTAAGACAAAAAAACAAACAAACAAAACAATAAACTCATAAATGTTTACCAGCCAAAAAAACTTAAAAACTTTTTAAGTTGTTCTGTTCTGTATGTGAATTAAATTCAAAACTAATTGTAAAAAGCTTTAGGATCATTAAAACATTAAAACCCTAAAAGGTCATTTAGCTGTTTCTAATATGTTTATGAAATATGCGTCCTGTCCCTTTAACTAAGGGCAGGGCTTCATAATTTGATTTTCTACTCATTTACTTCCAAATGGCTATAAACAACCGTTAGAATGAAGTGAAGGAGCGTGTGTGTGTGCGTGCGTGTGTGCATGTGTGTGTGTGTGTGTTTTTCTGTCTATGTACTTGGCTGTCAATTCCTCCTGTGAGTGTTTCAGTATTGCTTTGGACTGCAGGTTTCTAAAAGGCCTTTCAGGAGGCTCAGGAGTAATTGTGCTTGGTCAAGTAAACTGGCCTCGACTGGCAGCTAAGCTAAGCAAACTAGGTGTTGTGTTGTACGAACGCCTTGAATGCTTCAGCTGCGGGCCGTTTTACTCGTGTTTAAAGTAAAACACCAGTAAGCATTTTGGACCCAAGAGCCAAACACAGACACTTTCAGTGTTGATTTAGGGCAGAAGAACAATTGGAAGGAAGGAGTGAACATCCTGCCCTCATAAAGACAAACGGCTTCTGAAAAAAACCCACCACGGCCTCTTTGTTTTGCCTAAGTAGATCATGAGGGAGAAGATATGAGCAAAATATGGCACGTAGAAGAGAGAATTATGATGCTTTCGCTTCACTATTCTCGACTTTCACACCAGTAAAGGAGATTGAGCGGCGCCAGATAGCACTTTACGTGTGCCTGAGAATCTTACCGCCATTTTGTCCGTCTGTTCTGAAACCAGGTCTTGACTTGTGCGTCTGTCATCTTCAGGGCCTTGGCCAAGGTTGCACGCTCAGCCGACGCCAGGTACTTCTGACGATGAAAACGTTTCTCCAGCTCGCAGATCTGCACCCGGCTGAAGGAGGTGCGAGGCTTTTTCCTCTTGGGCGGCGTCCGGTTCTGGTAAGGGTGGCCAATGCGACGGGTCACGGAGAACGGTGAGAGGGCGGCTAAAATAAGGAAAAAAAAAAAATGTTGTGGATTGTAGCTTTGAATATCATGCAAGTCAGTCCTTCAAAAAGTCCATGTTAGCATTAGCAAAAGGGTTATTCTTAGTAAGTGAAGGGTTTGGACTTAAGGGTTCAAGATTAATATCTGTTAGTGAAGATGTTATTTCCATTTCTAAACTGGAATGATCTGTGTTTCTGAAATATAAACTTATTTCCCTTGAGGTTTTGTTCGTCTACGCTCATGTTATCAACACAATTTTGTTTTCCAGTCCTTGGTTAGATAAAACGATTGTCCATTTTGTCTTAACTCTGGAAAAGCCAGTGTGTTTGGGGAGTCTAAGAGAAGGCCCAGAAGCTGCCATTTGAAGAAGATAAATGTAATTACAACCAATATTCCCCTGCCAGATTTTCAGATTTTGAAAACCGCACAACAGCATGCTGTTTGTACTGAAAGGAACACCAAGGAAAAGTCAGAGAGGGATATTTAGAAAGCATCAGTTCTAAAAACAATACAAGATAAATATATTTCGCCTGCAACTGGCGCTAAATTGGCCTCATGGAGTTAAATAATGGCAGGAAGATCAAGATATTTTAACATATTTTACATTTACACAAAATCTTTTTCATATCTAAAAATCAGCTGAGACACAGATGGGTGAGGTAGGGAAGGTTGTTGGTGTGTGGGGGGGGGGGGGTGACTCACCTGGGCAAGCCCCCTTTGGAAAAGGATAGTCTGCTAGAAAGCCATTGCCGTCTCGCAGATGAGCGAGCTCGGGGTAATAGCATTTAGCTAATGTCTCCACAGTGCTCCAGACAGGGACCCTGCCGATGTCTCCTTTGGGGAGAGGACAGAGGGACCCGGCAGGCCCCGGCCCCCCTGTGGCCTCTCCGGCTCGGATATCCTCTGCCTGCTCCCCTAAAGGAAAGGGAGACACATTGAGGTCCCACATCTGGAGCACAGCAGCAGCAGCCGCTGTGCGGGCGCCAATTCATACTCAGCTAATCACATGAAGGAAGCCTGAAGGATGAACAGAGTCTAGTTTAATGCAATTTACTGCTCGTCTCTTAAGTTAGCATTGAGAAGGGTTTTGCTTCAAAATTACATATCTACCATTTAGAACAATAAGTGATGACTAGCAGGGTTACAAAGATATATCAAGCACATACTGGTCAGCCAATCAGAATCAGGCAATCAAGGTCCATTGACAATGTGACGATGGTATACTTCACTATAATATCAATCTAGTTAAAACAATGCCACGAGCACACTAAGCACCATTCACAGTCCTTCAATCTAGCACAGTACAATTTGAGATTGACATTTTTTAATTTTTTTTTTTTTGCCATCAGACTTTTTTGCACAAAACATCTTCCATACCACATCAAGCATTTGTCCTAACAATAAAATAGCACAGGATTGATCATGCAGAATTACACAACTTTTTACACAGTCATCATTTTTTGTTGTTGTTGCAGAATCTACCAGCTAGTATCTAAAGGTTGTAATCATCTGAGGTAATGATTTATTATTTTTAAATAAATAATACACAATCATGTCTCGACCGGAACTGCTTCGAGTCTTCCCAACTGCTTTGTCATTGTGTCACTTCCAAAATATGAATTGCACGCTGCCACTGCATGAGCCAACATTGTCACTGTCTTCTATCTGTGCCTGGTGGTTCACTTATCTGGGTATTAATAACAACGTATCTCCTGCATCATAAAATATCTATGAATCCTGTCTATTTTGTCAGCCATGGGTAAACAGAAGATCGATAAATGTAATGGGATCGTTTTTGGCCATAGATCCACTCCCCAGCCACATTCTCATTTTGAGGCAAAATGTAAATCAACCAGAAAAAAAACACACTCTCTCTCTCTCCCTCTCTCTCTCTCTCTCTCTCCCTCTCCCTCTCTCTCTCTCCCTCTCTCTCTCTCCCTCTCTCTGAGTCATCCCTCCCCAGCAAGCTGTTTCGCCTCCTGTCTTACAGGGTGTTTATTTGTTTTTTGTTTTGTCAGAAAAGCTCACCAGCAGCCAAAATTAATATGAAAACATCTGCATAGGTGTCCCCCGAGGGGCCACGTGATGCCGCTCTCAGAGCTTCAGCGACCTGAAAAATTCATTTGCCACACAGACGATGACAATTTGAATGGAAAATGGAACATGAAGCTTATTATGCGCTCGGCAGTCATTTCCAGGGAGCTGCCGACGTCCCCTGATGGTGCTGAACACGAGCGGCAAATTGAGGCGTACACGAGCAAATGATTTGTAAAAAATAAAGATGAATAGCTGCAATGTGCTGCTACAGTAGGTCACATAAAGTTAACATTACCTGAGTGTAAATTAGCAATGCAAATGAGATGAAAACTCACTACTTTTTTATTTATTTATTGTGTTTGGTGCTGGATTTATAGTGTCCATATCTTCTTCTTCCTCTCATTATTATGTTTAATCTCCTATGGTAATATTCCCTATAATATTACTATCAGGTTTCACATTATGGGCTGCTCTGGTGCTCGATAATAGTAAAAACGGTAATGCTATCCCTCTAATATTCCTTTCGGGGCTTGGACAGGCATCTGTGGTATTTAATCACAAGTTTATGGTGACATATACTGATATTTCTATACGCTGCTCACAGCAGACTGTAGCACCTCTGTGCCCTTAATAGCGAGTTTAGAGTGACTTCATTGCACCTAATGGTATGTTTTAAAAATCTCATATGATTCTCAGTCTTATTCCATATGGTGACTTTTCTGTGATGTTTTCTAATATATGCATTTAGACAATTGTAATTGTTTTGTTGTTGTTGTTGTTGCCCAAAATCTACGTGGAGCCTTACGGGTCACATGCTGAGAGCGAACAGGCCTGTTGTTGCTCCCAGCGGCAGGTCTGGATAAATAATACTGCATTAGATGGCTATTTCAAGCCATCTGTGAGCTAAGTAATGGACCAGGCACATACAAGCACGTTCAGAGGCAACCCAAGAGGAACTTAACATGCAGCAGGAGCCTGAGGACCTGGCAACTGCAGAACAGCTTCGCCTCAGAGCTGAGTGCAAAGAGATATACGACACAGTGATGCTATGGATGCTGTATCAGTCAAGTTTAAAGATTTGACTGACGGTGTAAGGCCAAGACGGTCCAGGGATCAGATGTGCCTTCAGATTTATCCATTGCTATTATTAGGACTGTAAGTTCTGTATATGAGGCAAGACATGGTGTAATGTAAAGCACACAGTCCTTGGCTCAACTGCATTAATCCATAATATTCCTGTATTCTTGTATCTATGGCACAGAAATGTGTTCATTGTGCCTTTATATTAAGCCAATTACGTATTTAGGGTTAAATTGTGAGGTTAAAACTGCATGACCTTTCACTGCAGTAATACACGAGGTAAAGGTATAAGGCACTATGAACATATATAGTATATTTTATTTAAGAAAATAAATACATTTAGGTTTCTCACACACATAAAAAATATCTACATATAAATATTAAAGACAGCTAATTGTTGCTCATTGAGCAAGCCTGTAATTTATTATGATATAATATTGCTGCAGAGATCCAAAATCCCACGAGATAAAACGCGATTGTGGTGAAAAATGGAAATTGATCATTTACGTTTTTTTGTATGCTCTAAAACCCAAAGTTAGGATTTGAATTATTTTCACTGTAAGGAGAATAACATTATTTTTGTATATTTTGTGTATATTGAAAAGTGATCATGTTTGTGTGGAGAAGGTGGAACATCCTTGACTCATTTCGGTTGAGGTACTTTATACCTTAACCACATCGGACCATTTATTGTTATTAAAAAGTTCCCATAAAGAAAAGAAAGAAAAACAAAATGATGTGACTGTTTCTTTCTTCTTCTTCTTCTTCTTCTTTAAATGAAAAATAAAATGGATGTGAATACTAAATCTGCTGCCTAGGTAATACAATTTAGCATAAGCATATCAAAAAATAAAATGCTACCATGGAGGATATGTTTCCCATAATAAAACCACCTATACTTAATAACACTTCTCGGTGACAGTGCCTCCCTTCCCCACTGCGGATATTACCTTTGTAGCAATCTAATAAATATATCCGTGAAGGATTCTAAAGGGGATATTGAAATATAACATGAACATATATTGCTATTTATTACACTATACGGGACAAAAGGCACAGTCTTCTGTCACACCGAGAATCAAGGCAGCGTAGAAACACGAGGACAGGAGAGGAAATAAAATCACATTTTCTGCTCTGCTGCCATTAACAGGCAGGAGGACATTTATTGGGGAGAAAAAAGGGTTTAATTATGTTTGTTATTGGTGCTACGTGGCCTGTATGGCCCCACGTACTTTATAATGGCTCTGTTTATTGTAAAGAAATAAACCAAACGGCGGACATTATTTTGTATTCTTCCTATTATTATTGTTATTATTATTATTATTATTATTAATATTATTATTATTATTTCAGTGCTAATTTATTGTTGTGTTTATTGGATTAATGTTTGGCCATCATATATTTACTCATTTGTTTGATTTTATAAACTGTCCACATTAAATCTATTGTGCTGTAAAACACTTTTAAAACATTTCCTTTTTAATTTAGTACAATTATTATAGATTCAATTATTGTTATAGCCTTTATTCATTTTTTTTTTTAATTCTTTACTATTTTGTATGTTTTGCTTTTTTTGTTTTACAACTTTTTGTTTTATGTTTGGCATATCATCAACACCGTTTACAAGCGTTGAGCAGGTTTAAAATAGGCTTTAATAAAATAAAATAAAAGTAAAATCAAGTCACATTTTTAAGTAGAATGGCACAATGAAATAACGCTCGTGGGGCCTACTGTAGCTGCTGCTGCTAATACTATTACTAATAACAATGATGATAATAATAGGCTCATAATAACGTCACATTTGCGGTGAAATTAGATAGTATAATAAAAATAAAAAAATAAAATGAAATAAGTCGCCTACAAGCCCATATGAGTAATTACAGAGAGGCGATAGTGATCAACATAAAGCCAGTGATTAAACAAGTCTTATTTTTTAGAGATGGATTAAATGATCATAACGCCCCAAAGCTTAATCCTTCGCGTCAGTCTGATACAACTTCTCGTGATTTATAACGTGAATTTAGGCCACAAGGACGCGCGCCAGGGTGAAAAACGAGTCTATTGCGCAATTTAACAGGTTTCGTTTACATCCCTGCAAAAAAAAAAAAAAAAAAAAAAAAAAACTCCCATGGCTGAAAAAAAAAAAAACCTTTTGGAAAAAAAAAAAAAAAAAAAAAAAGCAACACGGGACCGTTTTTCTCCTCCGGTTTCAGCTCGAAAACCAATGAGAGAAAAAAAACAAACAAAAAAAAAAACAGAGAGAGAGACATTTAAAATGTTGCTCTTCCCATCAGGATAGATGATAGTCCATTTGATTTACGGCCTTTTATAGGAAACAGAGCAGGCTGTGAGTGTGTGTGTGTGAGTGTGTGTATTTGTGTGTGTGTGTGTGCTACTGTAGCTGCTGCTGATCCTTGGCTGATCAATACAGTGGAAAGATATAAGCTGCGAAATAATTACAGCGACACAAAGCTGAGAGAAATTAAACGAGAGGCCCTCGGTGACTATGAGTAGAATTGATAAGCCTATTTACACTGTATCTTTTGCAGTTGACATAACGTCCCCCAGTATTTAATAATTAATCAGGTAGAAAGAACGGAATAGTGAATATTTAATGCGTGGAGAGGGTGTGTGTGTGTGTGGGGGGGGGGGGGGGGGGGGGGGTGCTCAAATCTATGACGTTCTTCATTTTCATCTTCATAAGAATGAGGTCATGAGAAAAAAGACCAGTGGAAACACCCCCTCCCGAAAGTAAATGAATAAAGAGAATACAATAAAAAATAAAGAGATAATGATAAAAAGTCTCATTGCCACAGAAGACATAATTCTTTAAAATTACATTTTATTTTATGTTATTGTAATACCGTCTCTCTTTATGACGATGTACTTATACAAAGACAAACAATATGGCTGATTCAACATCTGGCAAGGGGACACAGAACATTAGCATTATGGTTAACACTGACACATTATTAGTTATTTTTTTGATTAATGTGCATTGTACCTGTACACATAAATAAGTACATTAAAAATGGAAGTTGTATACGCATCTTTATGACTTAGATTTTACATTTTACAAAGCGTGGGAATAATAACAAATGCTGTGAGTGTGTGACGGTTTTTTAAAGATACAACAAAATGTAATCATGTGAGCAAGTACCTAATAATAATCAAAGTAATGCAGATTAGTTGCACTGTAATAATAATAATATATAAAATAATAAGAATAAAATAATGCTAGTTTATTAATTTCTGTTTATTTTTTTAAGATATTCGTCGTGTTTTTGTCTTTATTATATACTTGAAATAAAGAGAAAACGAAAGTGGGTATTCGGTTAAAAATAAACTCTAAACGTACCTACAGTCTACAAAGTAACTGCGTCATGGCATTTATGAATTGCAAGAGGGCAAAAATAAATTCAACTTTCAAAGCCAAATAAGTATGAGGTGTTTAAGAGTTTACTATGTGTGAAATATGTAGATTTATTTTGAGAGCTACACATAATTGAGGCATTGCATTTATGTATCTCTGCATTGGAGCAAACATGCTACATTAATTTAGTGGCAAAAGAGAATGTATAATAATAATAATAATAATAATAATAATTAGGGTCTAACCTGTTATCATACACTGCTATATAGATTTTAACCTGCCATATGTTATTACTATTATGACTCATCTTCCTGCTTTCTCAATTGGCTCGTAGACGGAAAAAAAAAAAAAAAAAAAAAATCATTCATCCTCATGAAAAAACGGGGAACGTCGTAATCCGTCATCCGCTGTAAATGGAGAGTGATGGTCCAATACTGATTCATCAGCATGTCCGTGTCAATTTCTCCACTCGTTTATCAGACTGCCCTTCCAGCATAATAAAACTGACTCTGTGTATGCATAGGATTCGTTATAGATTACAACCTAAAGATAAAACCAGCTCCTCTCTGCCGAGCTATTAGGCCCAGTTCCTCCTGCACACTTCATCCTTCAGGGCCTGTTTTACACACGAATGTCAGAAAATTCACAACTCACACCTGTAAGGCTGTAAGGGAGATATACACTCATGCTACTACTCTGAGCTGCTTCTTTATTATGGTGTGGAATGCAGGTGAAGGTGCATGGAGGTTCTCCTGTAAATTACATAATCCTCTGACCTAGATCTGCTTTAATGGGAATCACAGATCAGACTACAGGTGTGGCTGGATCATGAAGGAAACTATTTTTTTTTACCTGTTAGTCTGTCCTTGGCAAACCTCCTACTGCTCTCCATCCACGGGAAGGTGAAGTTTGCTGCATTCCCCATCCCCATGCCGGGCACCGAGGCGATGCCGGGTCCGATGCAAGGCGGTTGTGTCGAAGGGGGCGGATGCGGCGCAGCAGCAGCGGGCGGCGGCGGAGGCGGCATGGGTCTGTGCGCCGGAACCCGGATCACCCCTCCGGCGCCGCCTGAGTTCACATTAACGTTCATGTTCATGTTCATACTGACGTTCATGTTCATGTTGACGTTGTAGGAGCCGGCCAGACCCGCCGCCATGGAGCAGGCCGGGTTGTAGACGCTGTTGTACCCGTTGCTGTAGACGTTGGGGGCCAGCGCGTAATCCGGGTCGCCGGTCCGGTTGGGCAGCATGCAGCCGCTGGACTGATCCGAGCTGTTGAGGATCTGGTCGATCCCGAAGCTGATGGGCTCATGCTGCTGTTGGTGCGTCTGGTTCACCTCCTCGATCCCGGTGTGCTCCATTGTGTTTTTTGTCGGTGATGTGTTTCAGTATATTTTGAATCAGTGCTCGGATGTAATTTTGTCATATGATAATTCACGCCTTGGGAAATGTTTGTGTGCTGCAGTATCGGGCTGTTTTTGGTTTTAAAGCATCGACACAGGCCTGATCTAGTCCCACGAAACCAATAACGTGTCCAGCGCTATCCAAAATCTTGCCATTATTTTTGTCCAGCATTGGGATCGGGTGTTCCCTAAATTAAATGCCTATCCATCGGGCTAATAAAAAGCGTATCCATCTTTAGCAGCGTGTTCTCTCCCAGTGAACTAGACACGAGGCAGCCTAACAACAAGAAGAAGAAAAACAGCCGAAGACGCAAAATGGTTATCCTGAGTACTTACAGACAAAATCCGTGATTTTTTGTGGGAAGCAGATCTCTGGAGAGGCTTGATGCGCTTTGTTCGCCTATTCTGGCAGAGACGATCCATACGCAGAGGGCATGGTAGGATACCCAGTCTGGTTGCATCAAAATAAAGCCACAGACTAAACAAAACAAACCCAAAGAGGCGAAGACGAAGCGCTGACCTCGCTGCCGTGGATATTAATTGGAGGTGAGAGCGAAAGATGGCTCTGTTGTGCTGAATGGTGAAGTGCGTTTCAGCAGGTGAGACAACCCTCTGCGTAAAAGCTGCCATTCGGTCATCCCCTCGCCTCCCTCACTCTCTCCCTCCCACCATTCCTCCCTCCTCCTCGGTAGGGCAGTTGTTTTGCTCGGATGTCTTAAAGAGGCCGCAGCTTTCTTTATTTTCGGCAGCTTTTTCCGGTATTAAACGGGAGCTTGTGTGTCTTTTAGCGGTGCGGAAGTTCCGGGTCCAGCAGCATCCAAACTGTTCCGCGTCTGCATTAAACACACCGAATAATATCAATCTTAAGGAGTTATGTCTAATGTTCAATATATATTTTTTTCAGTTTAACATTTAACAATAAATATGTGTCTTCCCATGTCAGAAACAAATTAATATATAGGCTATAAGAATCAAAGGAAAATATTGTATTGCATTGATTTATTCATGGATTGTTTTATGGTGGGCCTTTATGAGTCTGCGACTGTACATCCTCAGTTATTTATTTATATTTGTTGTGTCCATCTTTCCTCTGAGACTCCTCACATTTCAGACTCTCTTTTGTGATATTTGAATAAAACATTCTTAAATGTAATCCCCGAAGTGATGCATTGGGGACATAGCCTTTACATTTAGGCCCCTGGAGAATCTTGGCCTTTGATACGATTTTTTTTGGGAACTCTCTGCCAGCTCAGAGGGCTCCTGACCCCTTGGACATGATTTGGTACAGAACTTGACAGCAGGTGAGCACTTTTGGTTTCAAAGCAGCAATAAAACACGCGGGTGTTTGTATGCCAGCTCACTGTCTGTGCAGTTAAACCAGCCACATATTCACCCGTGCACCCATTACCCAAGGAACCCTAAGGTTTCCCGGTACACCAGTTAAAAGACCACCAATATTCGGATCAAGGGCAAGTTGCAGATCATGCTGGAGAATGGGCCTGAATGGTATCCCTTTATTTTTAATGGCAGGTTACACCAGAACACAGTGTCCTACAACTAGTGGACCAGATTTATGTGTGTGTGTGTGCGTGTGTGTGTGTGTGTGAGAGAGAGAGAGAGAGAGAGATATAGACAGAGAGAGAGAGAGATAGACAGAGACAGAGAGAGAGAGAGAGAGAGAGAGAGAGAGAGAGTGAGCCGCTGAAGCAATACTCTGTTGCACACAAGCCATAAATCCACTGATATTGACGGGAAGTGTGCAGATACAGGCCTGATTTAAAGGCACTGAAAGGCCCATTCCAACGTACATTATCACAAAGTAATGAAATGTAAAACAACCATAAGCAATATTTAGCCTATATAGGAAACAATATATATATATATATATATATCAGGAATAAAATATAGGTTTTACACATATAGATAGATAGATAGATAGATAGATAGATAGATAGATAGATAGATA
>CALSBV010000271.1:3316461-3381153 GCA_943590825.1 Bovichtus diacanthus
GAGAGAGAGAGACAGAGAGAGAGAGAGAGACAGAAAGAGAGAGAGAGAGGAAGAGAGAGAGACAGGAGAGAGACAGAAAGAGGAAGAGACAGAAAGAGAGAAAGAGAGAGAGAAAGAGAGAGAGAGAGAGAGAGACAGAAAGAGGAAGAGAGACAGAGACAGAGGGAGAGAGAGAGAGACAGAGACAAAGACAGAGAGACAGAAAGACAGAGGGAGATGGCACATTAGGCCTGAGGGCACATCATTATTAGAGAGCCTGGCTCTCTCTCTCTCTCTCTCTCTCTCTCTCTCTCTCTCTCTCTCTCTCTCTCCATCCAATCACAGGGGCGGTCGACAGACAAACAGAGAGCCGAGTGTCGTACAGCAGCTTCCGTACGGGCCGGTGCAGTTCCTGTTCTCTAATTACGCCATGATACAATGCAATATTCCTCTGCAAATATTCCCACATAAATTCATTTCACAACCCATTAAAGATACAGCGGGTGAGATCATTTACATCAGCGTGTCCCAGTACAATACAGCACGATGCCGGCTTTTACAACGCCATCAAATGTGCCAAGTCCCCCCGGTTGAACGGCAACCTGGTAGGCATTAACTCAACATAATGTCTCACAAATTAAAGTATTGCTGGGGCTACCACCTTGGCGTCAGATAAATGTGCTCGATTAGGAGGCTTCAAGCTGTGCGCAAAACAATTGATTGCTTGTTTGTGTTTTCATATGGCGTCCGCGAACATGCAGAGTGATGGATGAGAGCCCGCCATCTCACCTTGCTGTTAGTCGATTGCTGTTGGTGTTTTTCTTGGCTTCCTGTACTAGGAGAGTTGGTCAGTGCTCACACACACACTCACACACTTTATATTTCCTTTATTGAGGCAGTAGGAAGGCTGAGCTGGAGAGGCCGTGCAGAGGGGGCTGATGGGAGTTGAATCCGGGCCAATAAGGGCAGATGTGATTGCAGAGCCAGCGAGGTGTCAACTGCAGTAACGTTCACACTGCAGGACTTCATGTTCAGTTTCTAATTGCTGCTTGTGTCAGATTTCATCTTTATTTTTTGCCATTTGGTCGTATCCATTTGTGGATGTGACCCGTTTCTGATTCCTGACTGTCAAAAAAACAAAAAACTAAAACAAACACCCAGCAGAGAAACAACTAACATAAAGTATCACGTCTGTTTTTGTGTCAAACATGTTCAGTTCATCAGTTACTGTAAATAAAGCTCGTTTTGGCTTCTTTTGCATTGTCGTGTCTCATTGTCCAGCATGGAGTGCACAAACTGTGGACAAATGTCTTTGGTGAAAAACTCGATACGTTCAGATAGTTCCACGTCCACTCACTTTAACTTCCAAGGAGAATGTCGGCAAGAGTTTAGAGTTACTCTGACTGGCCAAGTGAGGGGGTTCATTGTTAGACGACAAAAAAGCATCACGACCTCAGACACAGGGCAGGAGGACTCAAATGCACGACACCAGAGACAGATGTAAAGTGTAAAATAAAATACTTTACTTGCAAAAAAGGTAGCACAAACTAAAAACGCTCAGAAGGAGGATTTACCAAAAAAAAAACCTCCAAGATACTGCTGATACACTGGTTCATGACACCAGGACATAACAAGACGAACTGACACAAGACAAGAGGAGACGGGACTATTTAAACATGAGGTGAGTGGGAACAGGTGGAAACTATCAGGGGCGGGGAAGACGCTGACGATGGTGGGAAACCACACAGGCAGGAAGTAAAGGTGTCTGGGATGAGGGACAAGGTACAACATAAAACAGGAAGTGCAATGACAGACAGTGACTGACAAGACTGGACGTAAGACAAGAAACCAAACCAAAGAAACTAAAACCAACTAAGAATAAACATGAACTATACTAAACATGAACCTGACTAACACACTAAATCTGACCAGGAAATAAAATATAATAATAACTACAACATGAAAACTTTAACAAACTCGATGACACATGACAAAAAAGAGATTACCTTCTGTGGAAAAAAAATACTCTTAGGTGTAAAATGTTTGTCGTGGTTAACTGAAAACTGGCCCTTTACCTTCTCCGCCAAGTTTGTCAGGAGGTTCAGACTGATGAGCCATAAAGATTATAAGACTTTGGGGTGTCTTCATTTCTGGCATGTTGGATGGAGAGTGGACTCAGAAGAGACACATCTCTATCGGTGAGCTTGTTTTCTTGAGTGTGACTAGATTGTGGAAAAAAATAGTTTGTCAAGCAAACTCGACGCCACTACTGTTGTGTGGGTTTGTTTCATGGTACCAGTTAATAAATACAGTAATTTTTAAAGACAACAGAGACCAAAAATAGAGACTGACCTGAAAGTACAATTTCATTTATCACCTTCCAAACCAGTTAGTTACCAATATTTTTAACCAAATCTTTGAGTTTCCTAACCCTGACTTCAGTAAAAAAGCAAACGGTCAATGTTAGGAAAAGGGTCTGTTTCTGGTGAAAACAATCTCACAAAAGATTATGTTCGATCCAACGTGTGACCCTTTGGTTACAGGACAGTCTCCTCCGGGCTGACGCCACGAGAAGGATCCGTGTATACTTCCAACCTGTGATCTAGTAATGAATAGCTGCTTAATCATATAAGTTTAAAAATACCTCCAACTGTAATCATCCACGAAAGACAAATTGGATTCACTGGCTCAAAAATGTAATCGGATTATACGCATTTTCTATTGGACTGCAATTAGTTTAGTTTGGAGATAATTTAGGAAATACATTAAGTAGTTTGACCATTGTTATTGTTTTTCAACCACAGCAAAGATTTCAGTCGGAAAGGTTGATTAAAAAACTGTTGAGGTTTAGAAAAAAGCATCAAAAAACAAACTCATATATTGACCTGTAAAATGTTTCAACAGTGAAAGGTCTCCAGATAACTTTGACAGAAACTTTCATCTTTCATCACACACGCTGCCTCATATTTCAGATGGATATCTCATGTTGGCTTAATATTAATAAATTGACTAAAATGTTGTTAATGCATTTGTCTCTTGGTCTCTCTTTCAATCTGTAACCAAGTGCCACAGGAATTAATCCTAAAACCCGGAAATGTGTTAGCATTTTTGCACATCTGGTTACCTCATCTCGAAGTCAATGTTTTTTGTTTTTTTGCTTCTAAGTTTTGGTTAGATGCCTAATATAAGGAATGTGGGTAACACAAGCTTAAGAGCTTTTTTACGTCAGTAAATACCCTGAATTTTGAAGCTTTTATGTGTCGGTTGTGGCGGTTGCTAACAAGTGGCTAAATGAGACGACTAAACGTGGAGGTTAAAGTCATGCGATTGTTTATAGCTTTACTTTAGCTTTTCACTTCTGCCGATTGCATTTACGCTTCAAAAATCACAAAAGTGGTGTTTATTTGTGAAGATTATTTCGCTGAATAAAACGTGTTAACATCAACATTTGTTTGCCACAGAGCTTAGTTTTTGCAATATTCCAAAATCCAATTTAAGAAATCTCATTGACTTTTTGTGAAGGGAACCAGTGCAATGCTAACTTCCGGGTTAGGCTACAAAAATTCAAAAATACGTCAACCCTGCAGCGCTGCATTTTTCCCCAAAGTAGTTATTTTCTCTTATCAATGACCTTGCAACAATGATATTTGTTCTTTAAAACAGCGGTCCCCAACCTTTTTGCACCACGGACTGGTTTCATGCAAGAAAAAACATATAACATATAATTTAATTATTACATATATAATGTAAATTTAATTATTCCATTTTATATTAAACACTTTAATTATATTATTATTACATTGTGATATATATAATAAAATACATAAAAATGTTTACAATAAATATTACCAACACAAAAAAAACAAAAACGTTTTATTCTGTCTGTGCAGCCAAATGATCCGCGGCCCGGCCCGGTGATCGGGGACCCTTGCTTTAAAAGACATAAATTGTGTTGTTCATGTGGCCTTTACCATACATTTGACCAATAAATAAGAAATAAATAAACACACCAAAGATGTCTTGTTCACTGCTCATGTTTTCTTGAATAAACATTCAGTACAACACACCAGTAAAAAAAGATTTATTTCCATCCTCACTTGTTTGCAGATTTGCATCAAGCTATGCAGTAAATTAAATCTGTTATCTTAGGAACTCCACTCTGGATAAGAGAGAACGAACCGAGAGCAAAGCGCTGCACTAAAACACCATCTAGCATCAGTGTCTGTTGGTTGCACATTACTGTAATCAGAAGGCTGCTGCTGTGAGTGCAGGTGAGAGCGAGCTGGGTCTCCGTGAGGATATCGCAGCATTAATTGATGTTTAGCTCGATCAGTCTCATAGGTGCTGATTGCAGGTGCAGCGGCAGAAATGATGAGAATGCCCTGTCAACCCCCCACCTTCAACTCTCCGCCCACCGCTCGCACACCTCGGCCCAGTGGTAAATACAAATATTGGAAACTATAACCACAAATATGAACACAAATCTATTATATGTTTAAAAAAACAGCTTCCCAGCTACTTCTCTCAAATAAATCAGCAGTTTTTATAGTCACTACTACCGCTTAGAAAGAAAAGTAGAGAGAATTTAAAACAGGAAGATTCACATCATCTTAAAATCAAGAGTACATGTAATTTGGCAACATTTACAACGTTGTGATCGGAGAAAAGCGTGAAAACAGAGATGATGTAAAAGGCTGTAGGTATTGATGCACTAGATGCTGAGTCTCCCGCTGTAAACTGGGTGTTTTATCTTGGGGATGTGAGCAGCCAAGAGGAGGCCTGGCTTGCAACGCCAGCCAAGGCAGCTAATTACATTTTCCATCTCGACAAGAATGGAGGATTCCTTCCTATGTTATTAATCACAATGAGTGGAATATAATAAGCTACCATATATCATGCTGTTGACAGTAGTAGTTTGCCATTTGCAAGCCCAAGCATTCTTCTTTTAATGGCCGTAAACTGAATTAATGTACACTGAGTTCCATGCCCTTAATCAATTGTGGATGATATTTAGGGCCTTTTAGCCTCACCCTCCAAAACTTTGGATGAATACCAAGAACGTTACTGTCCAGAAAACAACTATAGCTTGTATGTTGTGCATGCACCAGTGTGTGTATGAGACGAAAGTCTGTTCATACACAACTATTTTGCATAAGCTGAACTCATTTTGGGAGAAAGAAGATGCTGCCAGATACCCTGTTTTCATCAACAAAATAATAATATTAAAGCAAAATGCAAACTATTTCCACACTGCACATATATATAGAGGTTCATACTGAAGATGTTTGCTAAAAAGTTGTTTTCCATTTCCCCTATGATATCCAGTTGTGGCAACTGAAGTGTGACATGATTGAGCTATTTATGGTTAAAACAGCATTACTTATATTCATATTTACATTGAATCAAATTACATGCATCTAATGTGAGAGGAGTTACTTAAAAAAGAAAACACAGAATTATTACCCAACTGTGCAGCTCCACAGAGCTTTTTGGCTCCTTTTAGGTCATGTTTTGGTAAATAATAATAATAATAATAATAATCATAATTTGCATTATTTGCACACTTTGACATTATTCACTTTCTTGACGAGCGTTAAATGAGAAGATTGATTGCTCAATCTTGTCTGTACAAATATGTAGCGGAAACTAGCAGTTATTTTAGCTTAGCTTATCATAAAGACTGGAAAAAGAGAGAAACAGCTAGCCTGGCTCTGTGCTAAATCAACAAAATGTTTCCCATGTCAAACGGCTGCTAATTTAGTAGTGCTTAGTCTGATGATATCTTAGTATGATATTCATTGTGTACCAGCTATATATCATTACTTTCTGCATCGGCTTTAAATGTTGCCATTAAGCATAATTCTCAATTACAAATGAGTTCCTTATGAACTTTATTTGCAGGAGATTTCTGTGTGCATGCATGTGGAGGTGTTCACGTGTTGTGTTTTTGTCTTGGATGTGATGTTGAAGGTGACAGTGAACTGCAAACAGAAAGCCACATTTCTTCTTCCGTTGTCAACCCTGACATTTCTGAATCAACTAGGGGAAGGCGATTCTATCCCTGTGTTTAATAACGCCACGAAAAATGAAAAGATCCTGAAGGTAGCCATACCTCGTGAACGGCTATCTGGAGAGAGAAACAGCACTGCAATGTAATTTATCGTGACTGAGCTCACAGCCCCTGGGCTTCTCCTCCGAAAGGAAAAAAATCTCAAAAACTAACAAATAGGAAATAAAGGCATTTCTCCTCTTAATCCCCCTTACCTCAAGGGTGAAAGACACAGGTTAAAGACTTCACTGCCGCACACAAGCGAGATAAGGTCCGAGTCAGTCTGGTCAGTATTTCGATAACTTCATCAATCCTGGAAAATGCAATCAGATACAGTCCAACTCTAAGCTGCTGTTGCCCTCTGGGAGGCTGAGAGAGACATTCATTTTGGCGAAGAGGGCACACGATCTCCCTTTTGTAATTAAGAGTACCCAAATAAACTGTGTGTGTTACCCCTGAAGTGGAACAGTTAGAAACAAATAAAAGGCTAATGAAGAAATGATTGCTCCTTTACAGGAAGAGGGAAGAGAAGGAATCTTAAGGCAGTGAGCTGCTTGTATGCCGTACTCCAAACTAGCTTTGCTCGCGGTAGAAATCAGTTGAAAACAAATGAGGACGGGTGTGTACGCATGCATGCGAATGTGTTATTTAACAGCCCAGATTAGTGAAATCTAGATAAAAATTTTGATAATGAGCATGCATCTATGTGTCTGTGGAAATGGAAAGGTAGGAAGGCTAATTCACTGTAAGTAATATAAAATCTTCCAGTGCCGCGTGAATGATTGCTCATCTGACATCCTTATGGAAAACCTTGAAGTCTAAGCAACTAAAGTTACATAGGTGGTAGTTCACAGGACGCAGGCAGCGATATTTGATGTAGAAGTTGAGCTCATAGTTGGGCTTTGTTTGCTCTTCATCCAGCCCGACCTCCTCCAAAGAGATTCTGCGGTGTCAAAGGAAATAATTCACCCACAAACTGACCCATTACCACGTCAATTACTCACCCTGTGTTACCTTGAATTTGTGAAGAAAAACAATTTCTCGCATGCCTCCACGGTGAGAGAAGAATGAAAAAAAAAGAAGAAAAGTGTTGATGAACTGAAGTAAACAGCAGCAAAACATTAATTTTACAAACTAATCCAAGTCTCATTTATCCAGTCGTACGCTCACTACTTCCCAACACACACGATTTTCACTGAAATCATGTTATTTAATACACTTTGAACTCTCCGGACTCTCCGGACTCACACGGACGAGTAGCGTGCCTGTGCAAGCATGACACGGTTTATGCAAATATATATATGTATATATATACATATACAAATAGTTATTTTAAAGTATTCCTTTGAAACAATGTCATGTTACTACGGATAGACTGGGAGATACTATTAAAAGCTCCGAAAAGCTCAACCTTTCAGTTTAGATTATTTCGCATTGTACTCCCAAAGATTAAAAAAAAGAATTAAAAAAAAGTCTTTAAACATGTAAACAAGTGACAAAGATAAGAGTGGAGAACAATTCAATGCATTGAACATTAGTTTGTTTAATTGGTATGGGGTGTGGCGTACATTGGACATATACATATTCTCTTTTTATCATAAAAAACATGCACTTTACGGACTTCAGAAAGACTTTGAAAGCAGCAGTTTTATCTGAAATTGAATTGAATCTTTCATTGTGTCCTTGATACTTTTTAAAGGATCTGAATACTTCTTCCACCACTCTCGGTCTACTCATAATCTGGAGCTGTGAATCACTTAAACACGCTAAGCGTCCATGAGCTTCCCATAATTAAAATGTTTCTCAGTGTCTCTGTTACCCAATATTTCTTTAAGTGTGAGCAGTGTTTACTTTTCCTGGTGGATAACTGACGGCAGATCAAGACGCTGAGCCATTTGCGATGAAAGGTTTTGACTGCAGAGATGAAAGTTTGTGAATTCCAAAGTACAACTACGTCTCCGGTTACAAAGCGAGGTCAATCCACTTGCGGTGACTAGATTTTAGTGGTGAGGGCGCCATAGGTGGATGAAAACACTCAGCCACAGCAGACACGTTAGCTATTTCAAGATGTCAGCTGTCTCGCCACGTCTCAAAATGTAAAGATCAATTTCTTTTGGGAGAGCCCTGAGAAGAAGACGAAATTTGTTAATGTTAATGTGTTATCGAAAACTTGATCGCCCGTGGAAAGCGTGCCACATACCTTTACACAGAGGTGTTGCAGAGGCTTGTTGGGGCCATTGGTGTATCACCGCTCATCTGAAATGTGATCTTGCACATCTGCGTCTTTCCACTGCGGCCAAATTCCTGGCTACTGTAACTAAGGGGATTGTTTTGTTCCACGGCAATGCGACTTCTACTCTCCTTTGACTGTCCACCCATAAAAGTGTCAAGATTGAAATATCTGGATTAAGAACGAGTGAAGCGGCTGCCATTTTCAAGAGCGCGTGTGAAACGTCTCCGTCGTCGGCAGCACGGCCGTCCGGCAGGAGGAAAACACATTAGTCCCAACAGATCGTAGTCCTCCGGAAACCAGATACGGTGCTTTTATTAAGAAGGACACAAGTTAATTTATGTCACAGCTTAAAATGAGCCTGTAGCTGCTTCTTATGTTAATGATGAAGCAGGTGTTGTGGGGTTGAACCTAAGAACATCAACTGGCTCCGTCTCAAGGTTGGGTCTGCAAATGTTTTCATTTCCAAAGATAATTAGAGGTTTGTAAAGTTAATATCAGTCACAGTAATGATGTTTTATTGGAACAAACCCCGAGGATCTTTAGAAAAACAAATAGAAGAACATGCAGGAACAAGTTTTCAAGAGTTACTTCAGAGGTTCAGAGAAGGAAATCACACACAAACGTTACACCGCAGCGGAGTCAGAGAAGGAGCATGACACTGGTGAACTCTGCGTGACGTGTCCGTGCACGCACAGGGCCTCTGCTAATATCGACACATTCCCATCTGCCATTGTCTTGGCAGAAGCCTGAAGATTGGAGAAGAAAAACAGCCGCCTAACATCTCCCTCCTTCCCTCTCCCTCACTCGCAAGCAGTGATCGACACACTGACTCAAGGAATGAACACTTCAACTGAGGCTGAAAAAGAGGCATCTGGATAGCATCTCTTGTCTGGATCCCCTGAACTCTCGAGCCTCTTGAAACGTTTTGTCGCCATGCTGTCCAGGCTGTGCCATTTTCATTCCTTTGCAGGCGCTCTGCTCTTCCACCTGTCATCTGCACTCTGGGCTCCCTGCGGCAGAGCTGCTGACAGCTTCTGAACGTGAGGGGAGTCACAACAACAGTGTACTGTATTTAGCTCTCATTACCTTCCTCTGCTGATGGAGTGCTCAATATTCTTGCACAATTAAAACTAACCTTTGTGGGGACTAATCGTTCTGCAAGTTACAGAAGGGAACAGAATTGTGTTAAGTATAATATTATTAATAGTTAAAAGTTTTAACCCAAGATGTCCGAGAGAGGTAACAGCTTCAGTATTTAGAGGCTCACCAGAAATAAAACAGACTGGAGCACTGCAACAAATATTTTCCCCCTTTTTTTTTGGCCCCTTTTTGCTACAAAGTGCATTTTTTTATGTGAGTGTCGCGAGTAAGAAGTGTAAAATGACATTACATTACACTACATTCAATCCTACATTACATTTCAGAGGCAAATATTATACTTTATACTCCATTACAGTTATTCGACAGCTTGAGTTCTTTAGCAAAATGATGTGTTACATACAAAAGATTTAAATAAATAGCTTATAAGATATGATGTAAACGGTATCCATTGTAGTTAAAATAAGCTTCACCTCAATCAATTCCAACAGTAAAGTATTAACAATCCAATAATATAGGCCTAATATATGATAATACACCATTCACAGGTGGCATTATTTCACTGATAATACTTTTAATACTTAATAAGATGGTGAAGGTAGGAGTTTTGTTTTGTTTTGTCATATTCTGAACATTTTCTGTCTAAAATTAAAGTTTTTTTCTAATGATGTCTGACAGATTATGGCATTATGGCAGAGGGGAGTTTAATGTGCAAAATGCATTGATTTTAATGTTCGTTTTTGAAATGAGCACATCATTTAACAAGAGCACCTGTGAGTTTAGCACCCACTCAATGTCGTCCAGCGGCAGAGCGGGTGCAGTAGATGAATGATAGAGTGCTTCAATCCCTGGCTCCCCTTCTCTGTTTCAACCCTAAATTCCTAATGTTTGTATATGTAAGGAAATAAATTCAAGTTCCCTTGGATAAAGGTGTCCAAAATAATGTAATATATAAATTATTTTGCCCATCTTAGTTTCTAAAATGCAAACAACCCAGGAGGTTTTTTTGTTTTATTTTTTACATACATCAGATATTTCCGGGCCAGGTCTTGTGGGCACCATGAGCATTCATGCACTGCTGGAGACAGTTTGTATTTCACTCTTAAATTTCAATTTGTATCTTGCTGTTTCCTCTAGTGCCCATACTTGATGCTATAATTACATTTGGGCAACGGGGTCTACAGTATTTCAATTAGTAAGAATGGGGCCCGTTTCACTGTTGCAGCCCCACTTTGTGGTTCAGGCTGACATAAATGCAGCGATGTCATGTGATCACATGATAAGGCCAACCAAGCAGGACACCCACCTGGGTGTAATTTTACAGAAAAATATTGCCTAGTTAAAGTACCAGAGCAGCGAAATTTACCTTGGTGCAAAACTTTAGTAATGAAAAAACTGCATTACATGGCAGTCTTATTCCAAATGTTCCATGTAGGAATAATTAGAAATAGAATAAGCAAAAATTTAATGTCTGTCTCTCTGCAGGTGACAGTAAATTATCTTTGCCATGGTTCCTCAGTGAAAACACAACATATAATAGAAGAACAATTAGACACAAAACAACTACATAAAACATCTGTTTAAGCCCTCTCAAAATCATCACACAGCATGTAAACCTACGGGGGTCAAACATAAATCATAGAATCTCATAAGAGTATATCCGATAGACCACGAACAGGACAACATTTGCAGTCATTAACATTCGCCTCGATCAACAGGGAAATAAGTTTGACCGGTTGTAGTTTTGTTACTTTCACAGAGCCTCAGAACAGATCTCTTGGTTTTAACAGGATGTCTCCTTCACAGCGTGTGAGAACGCCCTCAGCCACCATCGCCGTAGACGTGATATATGGGGTTCAAACCATTGATGTCGGCCCATAATAACCCCGAGACAAAGCTGAGTGTGTTTGGAGAAACACAAATACTACCACCATGGCTTTACTTTCAATAATGCTGGCGCAGATTCATTCATCAGCCTATCTCTGATCTTCTGCTTGAGTTGCATTACCCTCGCCTTGACGAATGCTGAGGGGAGATCAGGTTAATGGCCATTAACGGTGAAGATGGCAATACTGATGAAACCTCTGATCTTATGTGATAAGGCTGAGGACTGTTGCTCCAGCTTATCTCGTCAATGACGGTGTAACAGCTGTGTTTTATGTGACGGAAATCAGAAATTTTGTTTTTCACTGCTTCACAAAATTGTGAAGGATTATGAAACAACAGCACAAACAACAGTGAAATGTCTATTTCAACCAGGGTGCAAAAATAAACTTATGGTTATAAAAACTTTGGTCATGGTTAAGGCTAAAATTGTGAAAAAAAAAAAAAAAAAAAAAAAAAAAAGAATCCACTTATTTTTTGTTGGACTTTGATTCTTCACTGATATTCAGTTCCATTTGTCTGGGTTGCAGCAAATAAAGTCTGTGAAAACCAGAGCTGCTGTACGCAAAGTGGAGTAAACGTAATTGTTCATTTACTTTCATACAACAAAGTATACGATGTCATAATGCTACTTAAAATTACAATCTCAAAGATCTCCATTTTGTTCTTTTTCTTTAGCGTCCCCTCTGGTGTTTTTTTGGCGTATGGAGTGTACATGCAGAGCTCAGGCACAAATAACCTCAATAAAACAGGAACATCTATCAAATGCCTCAAAATTATCTGTTAAATAAACACCTCTGTGACACAGTTTCAACAAAATTGCAAGGCATAAACTTTACAAAAGCCTTAATTATTGCGTGACTGTTGTACTGGATTGTTAAATTGTCTACTGCAGTCAATCATTGCATGCAAAGCTAATCCTCCACTTTATCTCCATGAAACTGCCATCAAAAATGGCATAAAACTGCCTCATTTGTAAATATATACAATATGTGGACACACTAACATGCATTATTTTTGGCCTTTTTTTTGTTAGCTATAATGTTTTTTTTTTTTTTCAAAATAAGGATAATTTAATGTAAGTTTATATAATTGTTTTGAAAAGTCTTTTAAGTTTTTATAGGTTTATGAGTCAAAACATCAGTTTCGACAAACCGTATTGACACGTTAACTAACTGGTAGTTAAGGTAAATTTACATAAATCAGTTTAGTCTGCTGTGATTGTTTACCTGACACTCTTAACACATGTTTATAGTTCAGATTGGCTAATCTAAGAATCTAGAAGAGGAAAAGCAATACTTAGGAAGGAAGTGCCCTCATGAGAGCAGCGAGCCAAGCAGCCAGCATCGTCCCGCTCTCACATCTCCAACCGCTGCAGATCCAAAAACTGTGAGGAGATAGGGGCCAGAGGAAGGCATGTTGAATTGCACATTTGACTTATGACTTGCCCTAACCGTGCAATCTACTCCGTGAAGGATGGTGGTTAATGGGGTGTGGACGGTAGTTTCTCACTAAGTGCCATCATTCATACATTTCAAGCCTCAGTAGCTTCTCGCTTTCACTGTCACAGAAATAAATAGCTTAATTGAAAAAGCAATGTGAGGATGTATGATGATCCACAGGGAGATCTGAGTATTTTTATTCCTGCAGAAGAGGAACACATTGTTGTACTTTTACCATACTACCCATTTGGCACAAATTATTCTTTTTTGTTTGACCAGCACACTGAAATTGTGCGAGGTACCTAAAACTAAAAAAAAAAAAAAAACATCGGTTACTACTTTCATATTTGAGCTGTACATTGGAAATTAAAGGTCTTCCACCATTTACGGTAATTTTAAGACATTTTAAGATGCCAGCTGAGAGCCTAAACTGTAAAATGCAAATCAATGGTCGGCTGAATAGTCGACAGTTATAATGTCATCTCCCTGATGGTGTGGAAGGTATGTTGCTAAAAGTAAGAATGCATAGTCAGCAAAGAGTCCCGGAATATATAAAGGCTGAATATCAGAAAGCAAACAATATTTTGTTCGTCCATATTCTTCATATTGTATTTTCTATATCTTAGGTGTTGCTGTAAAGGCATATAAAGTTTGTTGTTTGTCTTTAGTTGAATGAATGAATGAATAATTGTGTCATTCCTCAGCACAAAGGCCAGTATAAAATGCATTATAGTGACAAACAATAATACAGTATTTGTGCCAAAAAAACATATAGAACTGCACACATTCATCTAGAAAGAAAGAAAAGCGCTGAGACGATTCTGAATAGGTGGGAGACAGCGCTTATGTCGTACAAGCACGCAGGCCGATATACTGGAAAACACCACAAATACGACGATTTAGAAATAAATGTTGTACAACTATTAAAACAAATACAACGTTGTCACAAGGAAAACGTCTATTAATTGGACATTTCTTTACCCAGCACCAACAGTAAAACTTACTTACTTACCACTATAACCTGTATGATACATGATTATCTTCAATACAGCCAAATTCTCATAACAAGATAAGTAAAAGCAGTCGTCTCCTCCCTCAGCTGCCCCCCCTGCTCACACCGCTCAGCACCCCACCTCCACTAATTGAAACAACAACCAACTAACTTTTTTTGTCAATGTCAGCAACATGAGTGCCAAACCAATTGCATCCAATCAGTTTAATTCGCATTGGGCTGTGGTGGCGGACTCACGCTGATAGTGGCCTATTGTTTAAAATGAACTCTGAATCTCTGCCCTTCCTCCTGTTCTACTCCTCCTTAAACTGAAGAGCTCTGCTACTGCAGAGACGCGCTGCAAGAAATGTCTTGCAAATCATGCCAACCTTGATTTCTTTCTTCTGAGGCCATTGTTGTTTCAATACGTGCGATCAGACAATGTGTTGGACAGTTTTGTTTAATTGGCAAAGAAATGTGTCTTTTTTTTTTTTATTTACACTTAAAACACTATGACGCTATTTTGAAATAATGCGGCAGTTGATTTCACATCGTGTCAAACGTCGCCTTATTCCACCTTCATGGCAGATTATTTCCCCCAGAAAAAGAAAAGAAAGACTGATTGGATGATTTTGAATTTGGAATCATCTTTTTCGACTGTATGTCTTCAATTACTGAAAGTCAATCTTCAGGTATTTTTTTTGCCACAAACAAGAGGTTGCATATTCGAAACAAGCCTCTCATTTTTTGTAGTGTGTTCGATGCTGCACAGTTGCTGCCTAAGCAGGCGGATCCTGTAATGAACCAGCGGGTATCAGCAGATGTGGGTCTATAACTTAATTTCCCCCCTCAGCTATAGAGCAGATCCTATGGCGTGTAAGTGGTCTTGATGGATGAGCACTACAGCTCATCATACCTCCACCATCAGCACCAACCCCCAGCATCCAGCACCCTTCAGCCCTGTCTTTAATGCCCCAGAATATCCACGTAACTCCACATGTGAAACATGTTCCTACCCATCATTCATGATCTTTGCAAGGCCTTGTTTCAAGATTCAAAATTGTGTATTGTGTGCACATTTCAAAACAGAGGTGCCGACCCACCTCATCAATGCTTGAAACATGAGAAAATCATCACTGCCAACAGATCCATGACAGGTAAGCAAACACCATATGTTGATGAAAACAATTGAAAGCTGCAGAAACAAGAGAACCTTGAGTTGGGACTGTTCTGTAAAGCTACCTTTTCAAAAGGCCAAGAATGAACTTTCATGCTTAACAACATGGACAAGATCTGCTTAGGGATAAAAACCCTAATGAGCTTCCATGTCAGCAGATCCCGTCTATGTGACATGGTTGAAGGCTGTAGTTGTTCTTTGGGACTGATCCTCCATGAATAATGGGCAAATTATGACATTTCAATCCAAAAAACATGGTCGACCAAGATAAAGCTTCAAGCTGCTCAGGTCTAATAATTGATGATTGGATCGTGGGATCACATATCGCACGAAAATCCATCTTGTCAGGCTTCAAGTAACGCGTTTGTGTCCGGCCAGCCAGTGACCTCATCAATCAGCGTCCTCCATGCCTGTGAAGAGCTACTGGTAGCTCCTGGCATGGTTTAGGTGTGTGTGACGAGGCGACTCTTCGTTCCAAACAACAGTGGCCGCTTCTGAAGAGGTTTAGCGTGGATTCTGCAACAGCATCAGTCATATCAGAACTGGAGAGTATTTATTCAGTGAAAGAAGAGCAAAGAACGGCACTGAAGGCTTTTCTGGAAGGAAAAGAAGCTTTCACTCCCGACTGGCTTTGGTAAGAGTTTGATTGACAGATGGTTTATCCAATCACCTGTCAATTGCCTGCCAACAGTTTCCAATGACGGTGGTTCTATGTAAACAAACCATGACACGTCAGGTTAGAAAACGTGTGCTTTATAGAAGAGTGTAATAGTTAAATTGAAACTTGACTGTTTCTCTCATTTGGTGAATAATCATGTAGAATTGGACTGGAAACCACAAGCATTTCTCACTCTTGTGGCTGCTCGTCAGAATACGGGTGGGTGGAAGAAATAACTAATCCTTGGTGTGGACACATCGTCATCACAGGAAGGCGTGTCTGTATTTTGGTCCCTGAAACTGTTCAGCTTCTTTCACACTTCTGACGTTTTCATCAAATCATCTTTTCCACTATCTGTGTTTACTCCACACAACTACAGACAGACAAAGTTAGCATCTAACAGGTGAACGAAGTGGAGAATTCAGAAGCCAGATATTTCCCTCTGGAGTTTAAGGAGACCAAAACAGACCTCAAAGTACAGAGAATATTGGACTTACGAGGTGGACATAAACGACTCCAATTTGAACTCCAATGTTGCTGTTGCTCTGTGTCTACTGGATGTGTTAACAGGGTTTTCTAATCACCAAATCAACTTTAAAAGGTGACAATATGTCAAGTCATGTCATCTGTTTACTGCCTGTTGCACGGATGAATCCTTTCAGAGGCTAAATAATGATTTAGGGGATTTTAAAGGGCCCATATAATGGTATCTCTACTTCCTTAATATGATGTTATTCCTGAAAAAATGTGTTATGTTTAAGTCTAATTTGTGCAGGATGAATGATTAAAAATTAAATGTTGTGCATTTCTAAACCATGCCCACTGCTGTATGTATCCATGTGAATAAGATGTGATGCATTTTGTCATACTGATAGTTTACAAGTTAAATCTTTAAACAGATAAAGACATTCAAATGTGTAATTTAGCATGACGGCCTGCAGTGTGAACGTAGCCTGAGAGATGGCTGAAAGGCCAACTAAACACACAACTGCCAACCCACATACATACACACAGCACACACAAACCTAAACACACATACACACACACACACACACACACACACACACCACGTCTTCTCAACATATCCGCTGTCCCTCTCAAGGGCAGGGAGCTGTGGTTGCTGCTGGAGGGCCGCAGGGACCATGTGGCGAGGCGTCCATATGGGGTAACCTGAGTAAACGCAGGGTAAGCCCACCGTGCGTCGGTGCACTCTGTTGACTGTTTCAACAGACATGTTTTCCCAAAGCAAGAAAAAAGTACACTAAGAGGGGTGCCTTAAGTCACGGCTCAGTTCACTGAGCTATCTCGCTTCAGGAATCTGATCTCACTCACTTAAAGACTGCGGCTTCCCGCAGTTGCGCTGCGTAAACCTGCTCTACTGGTATTGATTTTAGCCTTAACTTTAAATGTTCAATTACGAAAGAAATGTTGTTGAAAGCGGGAATGAAGTTTACAAATTTGTACAAATGTCTGTCTTTATTAAAAGCAATTTCTGCAGCTCGCTACACACTTCTATATTGTCTGAATGTAGTTTTGGCTGTCTCTGTTCTTTTATTTTCCCCTCCCTTCAATTCACCTGCGGATGCAGTCGCAATCAAAAATGCTAATTACCCAAGTGGCTTAATCAACATTAGAATAATTACGCCATTAGAATACAAGCAAGCTGTGATGAATATGGCTTGGTAAACTTGTGTAAAACATGTTTTGTTTATTTGATTAACATCAGGATACAAAGATGGCTCCCCAACCAAGAAAACAGGTGATTGATTGAGACTGAAAACAACATACTGAAGAAGCAAAGCAGAGGCTGGATTCCTTCAGTGTGAAGCAACAAAGGATATACTTAATACGTTTGCTACAGTCCCTCTATCTCTGCGTTGTTTTCTTTTCTGTACTCTTAATGTCTCTTTTCTGTTCCCAAATTTACATTAGTTTTCACTGTACGGTAAATTCTGAATGTAGTCACTGTCACCGTTGTGTGTCTGCTGCTGTACACACATTATAAACAGACACAAACCCAGTCAGGGGCAGATAGAGTTAGTATCAGACCATAGCAGCAAAACACTCGAATGTATCTTAGATTTATGCTTTAATTAAAAGTGTGGTCATCAATGCTGTAACCTCTAAAGTTATTACAGCAACTTTGAGTTAGTAGTAACATTTCTTACAAACACATTTAGCAGGAAGTGGGTAATTAACACTAGCAAGCTAGCTGTGTAGCTAATAATGAAAGGCAGCTTTTATTTTGAAGTACAGTTTTAACTAATCATGTTTTGTCCATCACTGGCATCGGGCTCTAAACTACAATACCCATGAGCCTGCTATGGAGAAGAAGCCAGTCAAAAATCTAAAAGGCTAAAATGCTTTGTTGCTGCAGTTGTTGAATTCAATTAAGAGTAAACTTATTTAAGCTCTGGGACTGGATATTTCATGTCGAAGTGCATCTTGGGAGTCGTAGTTAACTCCCCCCCCGGAAGATTTTATGTAAACAGGCTTGTACCGTTGACCTTTTTGAGCAATGAACCAGATATTTTCTTATGCAGTTGTTGATCTTTTGGACTGATTATTTAACCAGGAGAGTTTTGTGGCCATCTAATGTGTGGAAATGCTCCAAATTTACTATGTTTTATTGTTATTACTGGCTGCTAGAGTATTACTCTCACATGTTCACTTACTGTATTATGTTAAACTGCTACTTCCTTACCACGGTTGTTGTTGTTTTTATTCTATACTTATTTTATATTTGCCCTTTTATCTGCACTGCTCCTTTGCTGTTGCAGCGCTGTACATTTCCATACTGTGTGACGAATAAAGGTTTTCTGATTCTGAATCTGAAATGTTTGCACATTGAACTTTTACAAATATTTCAGGGCCATTTATGCATTAAAGTAAAAACAAAATTAACTCAAAATGTTAATGTCTAGAAACATAGTTTGTATATATGTGAGTATGTGTTTTTCTTATAGAACCTTCAAAGATCATGTTATGTTATGTGGATTCTTTCCAGCCAAAACTGAAAATGACCTCCAATTTACCTACTTCTCTGTTGTTAGCAAAAGAAGCTAAAAGAATTGATTTGCAATTGACTAAGAACTGGACTGAGCCACTCAGATTAACATCAATATTTAAGTGAGCAGTGAATAAGTGGTATTTAAGGACTGTTTTGCTGACGTTTTGACCTTAAGTGTCTCATTTTGGAGACAAGGAGGGGAGCGTTTTCGGGGGAAGCCAGGTCAATATTGAGACACACACACAAGTCAATGAATGCCGTAAAGTGTCTTTTCGCCTCTCTGTTCTTCCTGAGTGACAGACTGAACTCTAAACACCATCTGCTAAAAGGTCTCCCTAAACTTGACCCCGTCGCCCAGAGGGCTTGGCTGACCTCTGCCGCTAGATCCTGTTATTAAAAAAAACTGAAATTTGGACATGTGTCAACTTGACGTAGCATGAGGATTTGTTGATTAGTCACCTCTCAGCCTGGAGAATCATAACTTGCATCAAAACAAAAGCTGCAGGAATACAGGGGGTGAAGGCCATAAATCTGCCAGAGAGGTGTGTTCAGAAGTGTTCTGTCTTTGCAGCTATTTAAGACGACGGACATGAGGGCTAGACAGCATGTTACCCAGAATGCATTCCACACAGGCGTCTGAGTAAGGTGCACTTGCACTGACTCGCAGTTGATTATGCAGGATCTGTTTTCCATCTTTTCTCACAATTTCAGACAGTGTCTGAGACACCCAGAGGCTGCAGATCAGCTTTTAATTATAGGGAAATGTTTTATTTTTCTTTATTTAAAACAGGAAAGTAATTCATTGTTCCTTCCATATTGTTTTAGAAAAGGCGAGGATGACACGATACTCATTAAATGTACAGATATTTGCATTTTTTTTCTCCTCTGGGGGACATGTGGGGTGTCGGGTTTTATATAAACATTAATATACAATTCTTTTTATTACTTCTGTTGATGAAAAATGAGGGTTAAGATGCATTTCGCACAAAATATTTGTTTACCGAGATTGCCCTCATGAAGCTTGAATAAAGTTTGAAACTTGTTAAAAGTTTCTAGAGTCAAAGAGAGGAATGCTGTTTTACCAAGAAACCACATAATCATATAATATCTCTTCAAAAATAAAGATTTGTGGGCTGTTTTCTGGAAGAGTCAAGATTTTAGCTGATCGAGAAGAAGCCTGAGAACCAGTTGACAACCACATAAACATTTAAAAAAACATTAACTTTGAGAAACAAATGAAGCCTCTTCAATAATGAGGAAATGTGTATGAGGGGGGTTTCGATAAAAATGCATCGATAATCAAAATAAAGCTTCAGGGCGTTAGGTTATCGTTAGGCAAGCACAAACTCATGCACGAACAATCAGTACTAAAATCTGCCCTGATGCAGGTAACCTAGTGGAAAGTTGTTCTTTCCGAATGCTCAAACACCCTGATTGGCTGAGAGAAGAAATGCACCAAGCTGCTCTCAATTCTTAATCAGGAGCCAACAGGTGATCCGAATAACCTCCAATCAACTCAGGGGGATCGTGAAGTTCAGCTAAAAATGAATTGGGGTAAAAGGAAAATGACATCAAGTACCAAAGAATGAGGGACTGCCACCCCACTTAAGAATACCTTTGACTTAAGTTTAACAATGTTTATACTGAAAATACCTTTCTCTATCCCTGGTGATAAGTACTCGGGCTATGGGTCCAAATCCATTTAATCTTTGGCTCAAAACTATCCTAAGATATTTAGCCTTAAAAACCGTGTAATCATAGAACGCAAACTCTTTTTAATGTTATTAACATTAGAGAGGACATTACCTTAAAGTCCTCAGTAGTAGCTTCAGCCCTTAAGCACCCGGTAAGCACTGAGTTAGTGATTTTCAGGTCAACAGACATCTAGACATCTAGGCTAATGTGTTGTTTTAACAGCATGAAATTCCCTAAATTGAAACGTCGGTTAAACGTCCAGAAAAATCTATATTCAAATTTAACCCACACCCCTTAGATGTGATTTGACCTAAAAAAAAACATCACCAAAGCCACACTTAGAGATCTCCAGCAGATCTGTCGCAGATGAGTTGGGTATTTATCTGGATCTACGGTAGTCTGTGCTGGACAATAGATAACATGCTGCAGCTATTGATCTCTGCTGGTATTTTAAGTTCTGGGTGAGGGGCGCTCTATCAGGTTTCCAGGCACAACTGCTCAGTCTGCCTGCTATGTCCCATCTTTAGAGCCCCCCTTATGTTCCCAGAGCTGGTCAGCGGAGGGGGCTCCTCGTGTAGCAGGTTAGGGCTGAAGAAAGTAAATATAGATGTTCAAATCCCAAAGTTGAATCAGAAATAGCTATGCCCTTAACAGTCTGGAGGCATCAAATGAACTTATTTGCAATTTTTGATCGTTCATTTATTGGTAAATTCTACATATCAAGATCTGTCTTATAATTTTTCTATCCAAAACCCATTATTTCTACCCCCTATACCCTCTGCCTTCTATGAACAAAAGGTATTTTCTTACAAATAATTAGAGTTTTTTTTTTTTTATTTAAAGAATTTTCTACTTTTATCACAGCTCAACATTCTGTGTAAAGCGTTGTTAAACTGAATGCCTTTAACCAACCAATGCATTGTGGCTTGCCCTGAAATCCAGTTTCAGACATAATTACATTCAAGATAATGTGAAGAACAGATGTGATGGCTAATTTGAACCCACCAATTCAGCCACCATTATCACAGTAAGAGTCAGAGACCCTGGCAGCAGGGCTGATTACAGATACTGTGGTGTTATTTAAGAAATTGCTCATTTGGCAAATGCTCATGTCGTCTGAAACCTAAATCCTCATTTTCATCGATGCGTTTCATGGGATTTGTTTTTTAATTTAAACAGACAAAAGAACAAACATATAGTGGGATACATAATCATTGACACATAACCATTCAAAAGTACAGTTAAGCCTCACATCCAACCTTGATAGACACATCCCTCAAAACAAAAACACACGACTCACAAGGGAAATAAGCAACAGTGATTCTAATGATGGAAACAACTTTAATGTGGCAGCAACATCACCCAGACTCCTCCCCAACAGCGCAGTTTGGCATTGTGTGCATGCGTAATGTCCATTTGGGACGAGCGAGCTAATTTAGCGTGAACAACACCATGCGGCCCTAATGATCACCAAGCCGCCGAAGTCTGCCCCTATCACAATCATACAGTGGTCCAGTCACCACACAGGCATGGCTGTGAAAGTGGGAATCATGTGAAACTGAGGTTTGGAAGATGACCATTCTCCATTCCAACCTGGCAACACGACAGGAAATGTGTGGACGAAGAAGTGTCCTGACGTCAATGGGACACAAACTCACTGGGTTCTGCTTTACTTTTGTGACCTTAATCCATTTCTTTTGCTCTCCATCACTTTGACTCTTTCAGTCATTAACACATGTAAAGGAACGCATGTCACATACCAACGCTGTTGACCAAGCTCGGAGTAGAACTTCTTCAAACCTTAAATCTTGCACACTTAAGTTGACAGACATGAGAAGAAAAAAAAAAGTCAGACGGGGCTGTCGGTGAGTTTAATCGTTGTCACGTCAATTAAACCACATATTGACAGACAAACTGCGACTCCTCCAAAACGAGCACTTTGCGAAGGTGCTGTAACTGATCGTGTGAATGATGAACCCCCAGACTGGAGTTTCGGCTGGCGGTGGTGGTGTGTCTCCAAAAGTCTTCCCCAGGGAAACATCTTCCCCACCTCGTGCCACCGGCCTTCCCGGTAACGCTATATCCACATCAGAGAGGCTGGCCCCATTGATTTAGCACTTAGCTCCATCGTCCCATATGAACAGTTATCATTTTTTGGCTGGGGGCCAGGGTCCAGGCGTCAAAGTTACCAATCAATGATCCAAACTTTGGAAGTGGGGGTGGCAGAGTTTAGGATGAGGTGTGGATTACAGGAAATATGGTATCATACGGAACTGGGTATACGTATAAGGGGACATACTGTATAAGGAGGAAATATATATTTAGATATATATATTACATTTTATATTTTGTAGTCGTAAAATAGATACATCAGGTTGTACTCAACATCAGCTCTCGTTGGAGATGGATTTGACTACAATTTGATCACCTTGTTATGTGAGAACATTACTTGGCGAATGTACACGTAGACATGATTGAGTTCAACATGCAAATCCTTTCCGACTATTCATAGAAAACATCAGTGGTAGTAACAGAGTACATTTCCATTTTCTGGCTCATAAATTGCATCTGAAATATACTTTTTGTTTTCACTTCCAATGTCACAATGAACTTCTCACTTTCTGCAAAACCTGTGCAAGGCATCTACGGTGTGGTTAAAGTTAAAGAAGATATCATAGTTAGGGCAAATCAACTAGTTGAGGTTTGGCAACTAAAAGGCTTGAGTAAGGCTTGGGAAAGATCCCAGTAATGGTTCATAAAAGGTGAACCATGATTGCTGGACATACATTGGACGTCATTCCGAGGATACTGGGCTTTTTGCTCTGCAGGTTAACTGTAAAGTGGTACAGATCAGTAGCTATGATCTGTAGACTTGTAACATATACTCCACATACTGTTTGCTGTACCACATGAGAAAACATACCTTGGCAACACTAACTGTCTCCCTGTAGGGTCTGCATTTAATCTAACAGATTTGTTACAGTATGTTGGCTTCATCAAGGTGTATTTAAAGTTCCAATGAAAATGACTCTTCTGGTGATTCAGGTAGTGTTTTAGTTATTTTTCACGTTTAACTTGAGCCCCTGATTGATTGGTGAAGCAGTGGCAGTTCACTCTTTCTAAGAGCATGCACAATTATGCGGAAAGCCTGTTTTTCTTCATCGTGACTCTCTTGTCAGGGCAGAGAGTTGAGAAACTGCTAGACAACTTTCTCCTTTCCATCAAGAGAGTTTTGGTTGCACTCCTAATTTCTGGACAGTCTGTTTAAGCACTCTCTTGGGACGGCAGTGCCGCATGGCAGAGCAGATGGGAAGTTTTGCTTGGAGATCATCTGCATGAGATTTGAGATCTGACCCCTTTCACAGGGGCCACAGTTTGTCTTCATGTTTTCATGTCTGAGTTACTGAGTCGGTCTGTGTGAGTTCTGAGGTTTCACTAAAGCTGAGACGGACTCGTAGTGAAAAAGGGCACCAGTAAAAGATATGTGTCACACCCTTCTCTTTACCGGTAATGAATTGAAAATCAAATTGGTTTAATTAGCCTAATGGAGGATTCTGCAGCACACAACGTTTGGTGCCAATGCAAGGAGTTGTGATCCTTTTATTTAGGGACATAAGGGTGTGGAGGTTAAGGTGGTGCATCTGATTTGTGTCCCTCTACAGATCAACAATTATTTATGGCGTTTTGTTCCTCCCACAATCTTTATCTAACCTTCAACAAGTATTTCAGTTGATCACATCTCCATTTACCACAGTTTATTTCCTAATCTTAACCATTCAGCAGTTCCCATGTGCCGATATAGTAGGCTTAATGGTTGGCATTTGAAAGCATCAAATTATAGTTTATCTGTATTAATACTTGTGTTTATAAGCACTGACTCAGTCTTCATGTGGAAAAAGAAGCTGGTAGATGGCTAATTTTTTTTCTCAGGCTTTCCATCTTGGATAAATATCCCTCATTATTCAGTTTGAAAATAAACATGTTTCTCAACCTAATATTTTCTCCCTAAAGGAAGCGCGTCCTGGTTAATCAAACGTTATTACCCTTTATTGGAAATGCTATCAACGAAGGAGCGGTTTCTGAGTGGAGTAATTTAACATCTTCTTCCCACGTTGTCTAAAATTGGGACGGGTAAATGATGTTATCGTTGCCTTGTTAATTCACCTAATAATTTCTCATTTATTTAGTTGATGAGATCTATAACTCAGCTCGCCCGGCTAATAGTCTACCTGTGGATTAAACAAATAACACGTTCGGGCAATACCGTACTCCAGTTTTTTTTTTGGTTTTGTTAAGTAGCTTGCAATATTTTATGTCTCCACAGCAACTTGGAGAGATGATAAACGAATTCATATACAACAATTTAAATATTAATTATGTGCTTTTTCCTTGTAGCTGTTTTCCGTGCACCCCCCCACACTGTGCTGCTGAAGATTTATGTGTATTCAGCCATACCAAACTAAGTGCCTTGCAAGTACAAAAAGGACTCACTCCCCCTGCAGCTGCATCGCCCTTACACTGACTCCTCTCTGTCACAGTCTGCTGTTTGCAGTTATATTTGAATGCAACTGCAGAACATGGACGGCAACCTAAAGTAAAGCTTGTCTCCTGCAAACAATGTTTAGTTAACTATCCTCAATTAACAATTGATTGATTATCTGATGACATTCAGTACAGAAAGTTTGATAGTCTCCATATAAGACGTTTCATTTTTAGATGAGATGCTTGCAAAGAGTTTGGCTTTTGGTGGTCCATATTTCCTGTTCCATCTCATGCTGGTGGTCAGTGTTGACATGTTTATTGTTTGACCCCTTAATCTTTGTATAGACTGAACTACTCAAAGCTGTATTATACTTTTGCATCAGGGTTTTGCAAAGGTTAAATAATGAAGCTCTGTAGCTACTGTAGAGATTTAAATCTAAGCTCACTTCACTGAACACAGAGACCAACAGTGAGTACTGGCACTTACTTACTTACTTACTTACTTACTATCAGCAGCCCGAGTTCTCGTGTCGTCCGTCTTGGTTTCTACTGCCAAGCACTTCGACAGAACTTCAGTTTGAAGCGTCCCTTCAGTAAATATGACGAATAGGGCTCTAAAAGTTTCGTTTGACATTGTTGCACTGAAATAACAGCTTGCAGGATCATTCAAATGATGATCATTTTCCGCTACTGCTGCTAGCGTCTACCAGCTAGTGAGCTGATCATAGGTGTGTCAGTGGCAACGTGATCAGTTCTGAGACAATAAAGCACCAAAATGAATCATATCTAATTGAACAAAGACACAGACATTAAAAAGCCATTCTTGCATCCATTAGCTTTTTTTTTTTTTTTTTTTTTTTTTTTTTTTTAACAAAGAGATTGTTAATGTTCAATGTTTTTGTAATGTTTATGCTTTTGTCAACTCATTAAGATATCATCCCACAAAGGTAATGGGCACAGAGACTTCTTAACTGCCGCAGAAAACTGCTAGATTTGAACTGTGTCTGAGGCTCCTTCCTTCCTGGTGATGGTGGACAAACATACTGTAGGAGCAAACTTAGACATGGGTCGTTGCCAATTCAGCCTTTTGGCGATTTTGCACTCTTGGTAAGATAAAGAGTCACCAAGGGTATTTAGTTAAGTTTTGTTGGTTAAGGTTAGAGCAAGATCGTCTTAATGGTTAAATGAAAGCCGCCTTGAATGTTTATTAACAACGGGACACCAAATTCTGTCTCAGGTCTTGAGGTCAGATGCTTTGTGAACCCATCCATCCACTCCAACATCTGCCATTTCCTGGTCTAAAGTGCATTACAATTAATTGCAAAGCAAACATTTGGCCCATTCATATTTGCATTTGGCAATTTGACAGTTGGAGTGTGATTGCAGTCCATGTTTGTTCACCACATTAAACAGCCCATGTTGACTACTGACTACTGACTAGCCAAGAAATTAACATCTGCACCGAGCATATGTGTGTGGAGTGTCCAAGTGTGTGTGTGTGTCACAACTCAGACTCTGACTGACCTCAGACCTTACCAGGAACTCCAGTTATTCCTCTACATTTCCTCCAGATGTCTTTTCTCAATGGATTCATGAGGTGGAATGGAGCTTCCTGAATTGTTTTGCTTAAGTGAAACATTTTTAACTCACATGTATTTAGACCTTGGTTCACACAACACAAATTCAAAACTCTTGGTCTCCATGTTTTTTCATTGACTATGTATGCAATCGCGTCCCCTCTAAAAAGGTTTCATGAGACTGAAATGTCATGTTCACATTAAAGATACGTTTAGAACTTCACACTACTACTTGACAAAAAACGTTGGTCATTTTAAGCCGTTGAATAAATATAAAATAACCAATATTGTCTTTTTTTTCTGGTGTGCACTCAATGTAACCGATCATTAAAGCAGGCATTAAGGTCAAATTAATCTCTGCACATATCCTTCTCCATCATGCAGTTACAAAATAAAATACATGCCATTTACTGTGATATGAAATAAGTAATATTATCAGGAAGAGGCGGCCAGGAGGGAAGCGGCGTCATACGGCACTCCTTAACTCGGGTTGTACATCTCCGTTTAAGCGGCCTCGTAAAGATTTGCAGAGTTTTGTGCTCTAAGCCAGGAGAAAATTGGGTGCCATTGAAACAAATGAATACCACTGTGTCTTGGAGGCAAATGAAAACCCTTCACTCTGAGTGGATCTGAGCAGCCAGGAGTCATCGTCGGCTCTCCCTGGTGTCACCTAGCCTATTAGTCTCTATAAAGGATGATGAATTAGAGACAGAGGGGGAGGAAAGCCTCAGTACCGATGCCGAAGATGGGGGTCATAAGAATGATAAAGTGAACAGCATGAGCGCTTTAATGGGCGACACCAGCAGAGAGGGTGGAAAGAATGAGGAACATGAAATCTTAAAGAGGGGATTTCCATGTTATTCTCTCGCTGGTCTGGAGGCCAAAACAAATACGTGAGCTCTTTCTCAGGTAGGACGTGTACTGTTTTGTTGGCCCAAGTTGACATTGTTGTTGAAGGACTACTGACAGGTTGAATATAAACAGAAGTTATTACAAAGGTGAAGAATGACAGGAGCCATCTATCTTAGACTAAATCCAACATACTGTTCTGCTATTTCCCTGGGAAGACACACAGAGATGGGAAAATATTGAAAAGATTTATTCTTTTTGCAAGTATAACGTCATGTAAACACTGCTGCAAATGACAGTGTGTTAATTAATGTATAGTATAGCTCACAATTACATCACAAGTGCAAATTTGGTTTATTCCATTTATAGGTGTTAATATAAAGTTATAACCCTTCAGATTGTCATGTCATTTTTCCAGCAAAAACCACTGAATGTATTTATATTCTGTAATCACCTTTCTATGTAATAGTTTTTATTGCTTGTAGCGGAGTCACAATTATTAAGTTACCGCTAATGCAAACATTTTCTACCAAACAATCAAGGGGCAAAACACGGAGTGACTTTTATTGTGAAGCAGTCACAGGAAACACGATGCATTTGTACCCGAGGTGAGTGATAACTGTGATCGTTCATCAAAAAGGGACATTTCATTTTCAACAGTTTTTGACTCCTTGCGCAGTGTGCTGCATAAAATCAGAGTGCGTGTGCTCACGTTTGCTGATAGCATGATGGAAAAAGAACAATTATTGACTAACTTCTTGTTTTAAATGACATAAGTTTCTTAAGTCACACTTGCTATTATCACCAGTAACCAAATACATAGGCGAATTGAAAGATTGAGGATCATAATTTAAAACCCTCCTACCAAACACTTAGAAAATAAATATGTAAAACAAATGATTTCATCTTAATAAATCACTTATAGTCTTAACTGAGGGTGTGACAATGCACTTAATTACAATTACAAAGAGGATTTCCTCTTAAAGTGATTTATATGATGGGATTCAAATAACCCTAAAACAGTGTTTATTCTTTCGAGATTTTAAATGAGTTTCATTACTGCTTGATTGCAAAATAATTCCTTCGATTTGAGATTATCTAAAAAGGTTTTGTGGGCAGTTGTATTACCATACTACAGTTTGGTCTGGGGAAACTTAAGAATGTGTACTTTTATTAATACCAATGTTTTGTGTGTTTGTTGATGAAAAGATCGGCACGCCTTCATGGGTCATTACATTACAACTGATGATGGTAGATCAGTCCAGCCTCAGAAATAAACCTTTTGCCTCCTGAGATGAGAGTCAATCACATCTTTACTACGTGAGACAGTGAAAACAAATGGCTATCATAGAATATTCCGAAAGAAGAAACACTTAGTCTGAGCTCTTAATGGGTCTTTGTCTTGCAAAACCTTTCATCTGACATTGACAAACGAGGCAAAGTCCTACCTGGAATAACAGCTTATGCATTACTTCAATGATAATGGCTGCACTGAATGAGGTCATGTGTTTTTTTTCCCCCTTATTCACATTGCAGCACTTCTCCTCTGCCCCAAGACTGTATTTGCATGCAAAACCATTACAAGGCTACTGCACATTTCTATGCATATGTTTTGTTTGCATAAAGCTAAATCAAATTAAAATATCTGCAGCTCAATAGATTGTACATCATGAATCTGCAACTGTAGTCAATATATTTAAATATTCAAAACTAAGAGGAAAGACTGTCAGTCCGTTTTGATGAAAGCCCCGAAAAGATTTGTCATTTTTCATCTGACAGCTGACATTTGTTTTGCTTTTCAACAGAAAATTCATCAATAACAATTATGTTTTGTCGTTATTACAGGTCATTTATCATTGTCAGCAACCTGCAATTCTGTAAGTGTGCATTTTAGTATTTTAGGGTAATATTTGTTGTGAATGACACTCTTAAGTTGCGAGGGAAAGTAACTCAAATGGACACTGTCATAAAAACAGATGTGTTGAAAGTGACTCATCCTCTCTGCCGGTGTATTAACCTCTGCTTCTGCTCCTCTGCCATGTAAACGTGCGCTATCATTTTCCCTGCGTGGATCGCTGACAGCTGGGAAGCTAAGTATTGTGCAAATGCAGGAGCGGCGGCAGCATGCCGTGCAATAATATGCTAAGTGACTATTAATCATTTCGGTGACAAATAACAGAATAAAGGCGAGACGTGGGAAGAGACTTGGATTTGATGGATATTCTGAAGCAAAAGTTTTATGTCACCTAATTGCTGATGAGGCATTCTGTTTTGTGTGTGTGTGTGTGTGTGTGTGTGTGTTTGTTGTTTTTCATCCTCTTTGCAAATCCACTCTTTGAAAAAAAATTGACTCCAGCTTTGACAATATAATTGCTTTTATGAAATTAAAACTCATTATTGAAATTTCTAGAAGCAATTCAAGCCGCACTCTTTTGTGTGGAACATGTGGTTCACTCTATTCTCTCTTTGGAAACTGTCTTCCCCGACATGTCAGACAATTATTTTGACATGTAATAAGGTGTTGAGAGGTTTACGAAAGCCCAGTTTATTCTCAATTTTTTGGGGATAAATCAACCAATCAACGGCTGAGATCTTTCCAAGGAATCGCTCAATCATTTCTCTTTGAACCACAAATAAATTGAGATTATCAGAGCAGAACAATTTTAAAAAAAATAAGAAGACGATCAAATGGGATCAAAATCATTCCAACTACAAGGAAGATAATCCCGGTGAGCCTGCTTGACACATGACTGACATGCTATGAGATGATAAAGTAGGTAACACAATATGCTTCATCCCAAAAAGCAGAAAGTGGTAGTTCAAGGAGTGAATGTGACTAAAAAGCCCACTTCACAAAGCACTGAATTGATCACCTTATAAACCTGTTCATCATTATATTATGTGTAGCTTAACTATAATGGCTTAAGCAGTAGTACAGTACCATACTATTTTAGGTAAGATGAACTTCTGCAGAACTTTAACCTATGTATAGTAGGTATGTTTAACCTACTATAGGTTGAATCACCTATAGCATGCCAGGCGACTTGCAAGCTTCCTTTACTAAATAAATGTTATTCAGCCACTTCAGCGATTCATTATTTAAAAATCTTTTGATTTATGTAGCGAAAAAAACCCCTGAACATTTGCAGTATTCCATCAAACTTTCCATCAGTGTTGGGTAGTACGTTACAATAATGTGATTACTTTTTCAGAAACAAGCAGTGTGCGGCAGCGATGAATCCCAGTGACGCTCAGCTGTTTTAACACTTGACTAACTTGACTTTTAAAACTCATCAGTGTTTAGTGTTCTGAGATGTGTTTGTTTGGTGCCAAAAGAGTAGGAATATACACCTTCCAGGACCAAAGTGCTTATTCATAAGTTACATTCATAGACTGTATTAAAGAATTGGGCTTAGTCACCGTGACGTCATCCATTGGTTTGTGGACTACGGTTTTGAAGCCTGAAGTTTGGCATCTTGGTTTTTAACCGTTGCCATCTTGATTTTTTACAACCAGTAGTGACACGAGAGGGTGGAGGAAAGTACAACCGGACACTGAAAACATTTTTTTTAGGCGATAAGAATGTTGCAGTTAACAGGGAAATGTTTACTGAGTGAGAAAAAGGGTAATTTTCAAATAAACATCTATACAAACGGACTTCTTTTTGCAACCAAGAGGAGTCGTCCCCTGAGAGATAATGCTAGTTTAAGGCGCTTCCGCAATGGCTTCACTTTTTAGACCCGGAAGTAGCCCCTTGGTTACATCTTGTGGCTTCTTAGAAGGCTAGCTGGCCACCGCAAGACTTACATCTGGGATTCTTTGTTTGGGAGTTTGGAGGGTGGACAGGACTACATCATTTCCACCATTACCCATATCAGATCTGTGATGTCACATCCTTTTTTTTTGGGGAGCTGAATGTGCAGCAATTTCGTTGAACAAAGGGCTAATGCGACCGTACCTAAAGACTTCATGTGTCGAGATATTAGTCCTGTGAGATGAGGGCTTAACTGTATGAACGCTGATGCAGAGACAGATCATCTCTGCTCCACAAACCTCCCCTGGATAAATAAGGCTTGAGAAGAAAGTGGCTCACGACAGAATTGCTTTCGTTGTGCAACACACACGCACATACACACACACACGTGCACACACACACACATACACACACACACACACGTCTGTCATCCCGAACTCTCTCCTCCTCCAACCTGTACGTTCTCCATCACTGGGTGATTAGGGCTCAGGGATGATGGATGGGGCAGAGAGGAGCTCTTCCTCTATGCTTCTTCTCAGGCCTGTATGTCACAGACACGCTCCCCAGTGGCCATCAATCTGGTACCACGGCCTCAGAAACCTGCATCCAATAATGCGACGGCACTTCAGACTAAAGAAGAAATAAGAAGCATGAGAGGGAGAGGGAGCAAGAGAGGGAATCAGAGGGAGAAAGGGAAAACAAGCTGTTCACGCTGACATCAAATGTACCTCAGAGGGTCGTCAAGAGGAAGCGCTGAGCGGGCAACGTCCCGGTATGAGCGCCTACAGACGGGAAGTGAGCGCCAGGCGGGGAGAGTCTGCGGGAGGAGGATGAGCTAATGCAGAGGGGGGAGGAAGGAGAGAATCGCCTCTTCCTCCTCTTGATTCGACTTGATTTATGTGACAACTTTAAAAACATTAGGCACAAATAAAATCGCTGAGGATCATTTCGGTAGTAAATCAAAGACTTATTACTGTGATCCACATGATGTCGAGATGGCAAGGAAGCATTTTGTGAAACACGTAGTAATGATGTGAGGCTGCACGGAGATGAAGATAGAGTAGATTCATTATCGGAACACGTAAGTGCATCAGCATTTACAACCTGATACTAGTGAAAATGTTCACGTGAAAGGCGTTTAACCTGAGAGGTTGTAGACCTTCATGTGAAGCTTTCATTTCTAATTTCATAATTGAATATGTTAATATTTTGTCAACCGAGGATTTCTTAATTGAAGAGATTGCTATTGTTTATTTAGCAAGTCATTGGCTTCCATTCGTTTCTCTTAATGCGGTATATAAAAAATCAGTAGACTTTTAAAACGTGTAGTTGTATCATCCATCAATGAAGTTCACATCACTGTTGTCCATGTTGCATTAACATTGTGTTGTAATGCAGTTTAAGAGCAGAAACATCTGCACTGCATTACCTCATACTGATAAGGAAACTTTGACAAAAATGAAGGCTGACTTGATGCTCATTGTGATGAATTACACAACTCAAACAAGCTTTGTTAGTTTAATACCAAAGAGAAATGAATAGAAACCAATGGGTGCATGTAACGATAGCAAAAACATGTGCAGATCTCTGAAACACAGCAACATCGATTGCCAAATGGTGAGCTGTGGTTGATATAGTCCTTTAAATCTGAAGTTCAGCTTTTTACCCTCATAGTCATTGTTTCAAAACAATGTGCCTATTCTGAACTGTAACTACCATTTCTCTAGTTCCCCAAAAATCAGAATTGGTGCTTCAGATATATTGATTTATTGACCTTCTTTCAAAGCTTCTTTAAAATGAATTCCATGACACTACAAAGCAACAGAGGAGAGACTAGTGACAGTTTGACTGGCAGCAATGTCATTAATGCCCTTATGGTAACTGTCGTGGACGTGACTGTCACATCCTCTCAGCCTGAAGACACTGTATTTAATTGAACTGTCATCTTTAGGTCAAAGTATTACCGTTCCAAATGTCAGGACAGTGACTAAGATCACCTCTGACAGCAATTACAAACGAATCCAGCTCCACATCAGTTACATCACTGATGCCTCCCATATCAGATTGATTGTCCCATATCAATCAAACTGTCATTTGTAAGAAGACGGTAACATGATGAATGGTCAAATGGTGAAGTAATAATTTCCTATTTTCAAATGGATAAATGATGATTTTCATCTCGACTGTTGAGTGACATAAAACAACACTTATTGAAATCCTGCTTTTTCGATTTTTTCGTCACAAAATCTCCATGTCAGATAAGAAAAATCTTTCTGCATTTTGCATTTCCAAATGCAGAAACCTCCTTTTATTTGAAACAAGAAGAGAAACAGGGCAGTTCGCATTAGCAACAATAGCTTCAGTGGTTGAACGGTCAAAGATAAGATCCCCAACGAGAGTATTCATCAAAACAAAACAAAAGACATCCAAGTCCACATTTTGGGAAGCACCAAAGTCTTGGGGCCACCAAAGAGGCCACAACCTGAACATTTAATCAAAAATATCAAATTACAAACCACGTAGGATGTGTGTGTGTGTGTGTTCATATCAAACCATATCAAACCCACATCGCTGACTAATAGAGTATTAACTCGGTAGATTGATTTAACACCTCTCCAGCGATCATTGAGCCAGACGGCAGTGACAATAGCTAATACCCAAATTGTTGGTGGAGCTGGATGTGCTTCAGTAATTGATGGTCGGATGTGTTTTCCAACCGATAATGTGTCTTTGCTGTCATGGGGTTGCTGCTTTCCTTCCTCTCGCTCCGTCAGAGCCCTTACTGTCAAAACAGCACATGTGTCTCCCCAATGAAGATGGATGACTCTCTGTCGGGTGGATACTGAGGGATGCAGAGGAGGAGAGGGGAGAGGGGGGGGCAGATGGAGGGAGAATGCAAAAAAAGTGAGACAGAGACCAAACAGAGGTGGTGAAGATAAAGACAGAAAGAGGGACAGAAAGGGAAAGCTAATGGAAGAAGGAAGGAGAGAGTGAGAGAACACGGAAGGGAGACACAAGAAAGGGATTTCAAAAAAATAATAATAAGATGGAGGAGGTTGAGGCACATATTGAGGCGTTTCCTTTGCAGACTGAGCTTCTCTATGATGTGTTTCCTGTGTGGGCGCATTGGCCTTGGACCAAAACCAAAGAATGGAAACTTTTATTTTGATAGTCTCCCTATACACAAGGCACTAAAACACATCAACTGTCTGCATTTTTCATTGAAAGATAATATACCTGTTTTTGCAACTCTTTTGAAATCAATTTATTCAGTGATATCAAAGAATTGCACATGTTATGAATTCACATTAAAGATATCATATTTCACAAATCCACAAAATAACACAAATTCCACAAAAGCTAAAGCAAGTCTTTTTTTGTTGGAAGTGCCAATTCAGGATGTCATCAACACATAGTTAAAGGCAAAAAGCAAAAGTATTCAAAAGTATTTCATAACAACGCAAAACCTGCTATTCATATTATATCTTTATTACTTAGGCAAAATAGAAAAAAACAGATCCTAACACTGAACACTGGAACATTTTTTTATTTAGGATCTAAACATATTGGAAATGTAGTCCATTATTTTAAGTATGAGTTAGTATCCTAAAAGTCATATCAAATTATTTTCACATTACAAAATAACCCTTTTAAAAGTCCACAGTGGCATTTCTTATATGATGCTGTATATCAAAATAACTGCCACATAACAGGAAACTCTCACAGTCTGGCCTCAGAACATCAGTACGAACACACACATATACACACACTCACACCCTGACATAAAGCTGCTTCCCTTGCTGCACCATCCATTAGCGTTGACCTTTGACCTGACCAGTTGTGATCATATGATTGTGCAACACAGAGGTCACGCTGGCTTGTCAAAACACCAGTGCTGATGCGTGACAATCTGATAACCTACATGCCAATCTCTTTGAGGTGATGTTCTTGACTCACTGACTCCCTCACTCCTTCCATAGCTCTGAGTGGGTTTTTGGCAGACTCACTCCCTCCATGTTGCTCAGAGTGTGAGGGTGTGTTAGCACAGTGCTGTCACATCACTGAGTCTGTGATTATGAAAAACATGGTCATTCATAATGCAACCATAGAACATTTTGAATGGTTCTGAAGCATATATAATGCATCATCTTGTTGTGTGATGTCAGCTCGCATTTTGTATTTGTTTATCGTTTTCTGCACCAGTTCATTTTCATGCAGCGTTGGACAACAAATGATTTATAAATTCACTATTTCTGTAATAACTTTAATTTCACAAGGATCATGTTGCAGAAGCGGTATATTTAGCAATATTTTTATGTGTGTGGAACATAATGAGACACGTGTTGTCCGACTTTATACTCCTTAACTTCAAAACATGGAGGAGTTGGACAGAAGTACTTTATTTTAGTTAAAACTATGAGTACTTCCAACATATATGGTTTGAAGGTGAAGAGGTGGTTTTTGCAGTTTAAGACATTTTCAAGAATGTTTTTATACTTTTTCCCCCCAAAAAAAAATGCTGTTGGAGTAAACTGAAACTGACATGAATGAATCTACAAAAGAACTAACTTCAACATTTTCAAGCATGAAATTAAATAAATAAATAAATAACTAGCAAGGACGTGATATATCATGCTTGTACAACACTTGAATCGTAGCATCAAATGATGATGTGTATATTTTGGCTTGAGAACATTGACTGAAGAAGTGACTTCACCCATTGTTGTTTTTAGACTTTTGTTTTGAAGCCTCGAGTTTGGAATTTTGGCCGTCGCCATCTTGGTTTTTTGGAACCAGAAGTGACACGAGAGGGTTGAGCAAAGTACAACCCAACACTGAAAATGACATTTTCAGGTGACTAAAACATTATAATGAACTTTTATGGACTGAAAACACACTGAGAAACGGTTAAAGTTGAGGAAAACACGGACATATTGACACCCAAACGGGACAACACTATGGGAGCGACCTGTCACTCACAATCTAGCCACGCCCTAAAGCCTACCCTACTTTATCATCTATTTTCCTCTAAATGGGACCAAAATGAACATCATGCTATATTGAAGAAGACTTGAAACTAGCGATTAGGACCGTAAGCCCGGTAATACATCAAATGAGAATTAGGATAATTTTCTCATAGACTTCTATACATTCAGACTTCTTTTTTGCAACCAGTGGAAAAAAAGAGAGTTGGCTTCACTTTTAAGACCCTTGCTTCAGAACAATGCTTTTAAAGCATTTGTGGATGAAATGTAGCACCATCCTCCATCAATGAGAATCTGAAAATGTAGAGAATTATGTTAGTGTCATGAAGCCCTAGAGATGTGGAGTTTTGGGGTCACTAGGGGTACAATATACAGGAAATTAAGACATCTCTTCACAAGTATTCATGAAGTATTTGGTCAAAAGCACTATCAATGATTTGCATATATTGTGATGCATTCCATAACAAATCCATAAAGTCCTTTTCTCTGTCAAAGAGTGTACAGTAAGTGATCTGTCATTGAACCAGAGCATGTGTTGTTTAACTTGTCAGCCATGAAGGACAACAGGATATGTTTGTGTACCAGCCACGGTGATTCAGGTAGCGTATTAGTTCGAGGAGATTGGAAGCAGGGAATATTCCCTGACACTAATGAATATCAGTTTTATTAGGATATGATTGCGGCCATCAAAAAGGTTATTGCTTTCATAACATTGTATATTAAAAACAATTTAATCTCATCCTTGTAAACAGTAATTCAATCTCTTTCAAGCTGCATCTCATGTGATTGATAGCAAAAGCACAAGTATATCATCCATACGATGTCACTGGGACACAAGCTGCCTTATTTCAAAACACTGTCACTCTTTTGACAAGTGACACTGTGTTAGAAATGAGAGCTCACCTTCTACATGTCTGTGCTTGCATTGAGAAAAATCTGGCAAAATAACTTTAAGGTATAAAAATACTAATAAGAAATGTTAGGATTCATATTTTTCTAACCTAGAGGTCAAAGATACCAGCTTAAGTCAAGAAATACAAGCCATGTGAGGTCACACACACCCAAAAACACACAGTTTGATGGAGTGTAATGATTCCTTTGATGATTAGAAAATAGATGTTGACCTCAGTTGTCCTCATTATGGCCACCACCATTGCTCACCTTCCACTAGTGGCATTAAAAACTCTCATGAAAAGTTTTTTATCATTGTGTCCCAATTTGACCAGAAACAAGCGAAGAAAGAGACTGAGAGGCTGAAAGGAGAGACGAAGAAGAATGAGTGAGAGACAGAGTGAGAGACAGAGAGAGAGAGAGAGACAGAGAGAGAGAGAGAGCGAGAGAGAGAGAGAGAGAAGCTTTTAAAAGGATTTTGTCGGTTATTGACTGGTTGCACTCTTCAGCTAATAGCCATTTAAAGATTATGGGCCTGCTGGTGGAAATCAAGGCCTCCATTGTTTGCCTTATTGCATTCTGGCAGATGGGGGCTGACACAACAACACGCAGCATCCCTCCGGGCACGCTCGCCGAGCACCGACCCTCCATCAGCAGATCTCCTATTGAACTGGCCCTAATAACTGGCCATGAATTATTAATCCACGTACCATATTGAAGACAGAGAGGGAAGAGGAAAAAACAAGGGAGGATTGTGGGCCGGTTGCAGTGAGTGTGATTGGCGTACAGGTGCCAGTCGAAGGAAAAAGGGTCCGTTCAAAAGAGTCCCAGGGCGGCCATTTCTCGGAACGGGGAGGACATTCCGATAACTGGCACGGGAAGATAAAATATATATTCATTAAATGTCAGAATGCTGATGAAATGGGTCCGATCCATTAGTGGGTAGCGGAGCGGCCGGTTAATGTTTCCCGGTTGCTCTTGGGTTGGGTGGCTTTTAGTGTTGCTCTGGGTTGCTGCTGGAAACTGGATCACTTGATCTGGAAAAAAAAAAAGTTTTCAAGAGTAAGAGCAGGTGTTGTTCGAAATAAAAAAGGAAACGCTTTGGAAATCTGAGTCAAATGCACCTGTTGGTGAAACCCAGTAACTTTGCTGTGTTTCAAGTCCAGTGAACTTGATAGCTGATTTGCAGTTTTTCTGTCTTCTCTCCTCCGGTTAGATGATTTATTTGAAGGGATTGATTGCTAGCTTTGGCTAGACTCACTTCTCTTTTCTTAAGCTACAACATTAAGTCCTAGCAGACAGATTTTGTCAAAGGGGGCTTGCAAATAAGTTTTAGTGTTTGTTTTTATTCTGAGGACGTAGTTTAGATGGGGAAACAAAAATCTCCCGATTTCTTAAACTTCTTGTATGGCTAGTAATGGAAAACACATCTGTTACTCCATGTGCAGTTCTATCAAGCTATATCTCATGTGATTGATGCCAAAAGCGGTATATCATCCGTACAATGTCAATGGAAAACAACTGCCTTATGTTAAGACACTGTTACTTTGTGGAAAATGTATTATTTTGATCATTGAAACTGTTGGAAACAAGACAAAAGATCTCCCTCCCTTTGCACATTTCTGTACTTTTGTTGAAAAATGTCAGGGAAATGATTTACGTTAAAATCATGAAAAAGGATAATTGGGATAAATCATTTCTAAGCAAACCTAGAGGTTAAAGACAAGTCATATGAGGTCAACATGAGGTTAGATTGAGGTAACGAATTCTGTCCTGTCCTCCCACTGCTGACATTAGAAACTCTCATGGTAAGAATCTGTGTCCCTATTTGACCATTTACTTTACTTCTGTTATAGCCATTTGGCCAACATCAACCATCTGCTACCATATGTAAATAATGTTAAACATGTTTTTTTTTTTTTTTAAAAAACAGTACAGTTTGCAAATACTGTTTGGCCTGGGGTCTGTAGGCAAAACCTACTGAAGAAGAAGTGCCAAGAAGAGACATGTCAAAACGTGTCAAACACTGTCATACAGTATGTATGGATTGTAATACAAACTACACTGATACAGACTTCTGTACAGTCTTATTTAATCTTTATATTTCACCAAAAGATCTATTGAGTTCCTCAAATGACAAACGGTGTCGCAGCTTTCTCTGTAGCTTCATGTCGGTTCTCAGTGAGAGATCAAAGAACATTATCAGCAATCCTGGCAAATATTCTATTTATCATATGAACAAGCCCATGTACAACATTTGGAGCTTTTCTGCCTGTTTATATATTTAATTTTTTTCAAGTGTGTCAGCCGCAAGCTCCCAGTGAATTAAAAAGCCTTTGGCCGGGCTGTTGTCACTTCCCGTTGATTCAAAATGAAGTCTGCCCAGCGCCTGATGAATTGAATTTCCTGTGTCAAAAGCCTGCGATTTCAAAGAAAATAATGAACAACGCCCGAAGAATCCCCTTTCAGATTTCATTATGAGGGAGAGGTTCTAATTGCGAGGAAATTAAATTTCCATTGCTTTCTCTCTCTCCCTCTCTCTCTCTGAGTTACTCGGCTGCCGCTGATGATGTGGTGAGGTTTGTTTCAGTTTGACGCTTTGCATCCTTTTAACAGCCAATCATCTCATGTTAACCAAAACCACAACAGGAATAATACAATCAGCTCGTATCAAACGGAAGACTAATGTGTCGTTCTTCAGTGGCTGATCAGTCAGTCTGTGGACGATGAAAGCTGCTGCAGGTTCACAAACATCAAAGAGACACTGAGAGAGTCTTCCCTCATCTTTCTGCCTGAAAGCTGCTACTTGGATGAGTGCCCCCATTTCATCAGATGCACAGACATCAAGAGCATGAAGGAAAACTGCAATAGCACCTGAAAGAGAGCCAAGAGTGAAGACAAATAGACTTGGACCTTTTCCAGTGCAACCGCTTCGCTGCTTGCAGTGATACTTGCTCTCATCCAGTTGAGCCAATTGAAGAAAATATAAACTTTAAATGGCATGTGTCATTTTTGAATGTTCAATGGTTGTGTTGTCCTGCTTGTCAAACTGAGAAGTAATACAATCCCACCATGGAGTGTATGAACTAAAAGAAAATCAGACAAAACCAGGTTTGTCATTTTCTTGATGTCTTGATGTAAGTTGTTACTTTGTTACTTCATGAGGTTTTTTTTTTTTTTTTTGCTAAGTTGCTTTTTACTAAGCTTTAAGAATTTTTGGTTTGAAAAGGAGCCTATGATCAAAACAGTGAAAAAACTTGGATAATAGGCAATGTTAGATGTTTTCACGGCAGTCATCACTTTATGCAAGTCAGTATTTATACATGGTATAAAATGGTATTTTTGTGTTAAAATAGAAAAAATGCTAAATGTTCTGTAAGATAGTACAGTATATGTCATTGTGCACCTCTGTCCTGCTTAAATAAATCTTAAATAATAATGCATTAAATTAAATGTTTGGTTTGTGTGCACGGTAGCTATAGCAACTGTCGAATAACTCATTGAATATTCACCACAAGAACATACAAACTTTTGACATTCAGACAGGATTATAATGGTCGGGCAAATAAATCATCTGCACACAAAAGTGAGAGACCTGAAATGAGCTTAATCGTGTGCCATGACACAATGATATGGGTGAACACAGTGTGTGTGTGTGTGTGTGTGTGTGTGTGAGAGAAAAAGAGATGGAAAACGCCTGCAGGCAGAGAATGAATAGGACGTGGAAATGGGGAGGGGGGGAGCAAACACAGAGCAGGTCAAAATGAACACCATCTGGGTACATGAAAGGGAGGCGGGGGGTGGGGGTGAAACAAAACAAAAGCACCAGTGCTGCCAGCATGTAGCCAGCGACGCCACAACACCGCCACCTTCAACGTTATAACCCCCCCAATCAGGTGGAAGAGGAGTAGTTGGGCTAGCCATCACTCATGCAGACCCTCCACCTCCCTCCGCCCTCTTCTCTTATCCCCCTGTGGGTTCAGATCATTGCCAAAGGAGCCACAGGCCACTTGCAGACTGACAGTCAGCTCCTCTAATGGGCCTGGCTGTTTATTTTGTACCGCTTGGAAGTGGATTAGCTGGAGGTAATTATGGTTAATGATCTGCCCGCCTCACCCCGCTGATCTGTAGTCACCCGTTTGCTTGGCTAGTAGCAGCGTATAGCCACCGGCACCATTAATATGGTATAATGTTACCTATTAGAGCTACAAAAGAGAAAGGGGAGATGGAGATTTGTCAGATGGATCAGAGTGTGAAGGGCTTCAGAGTGAAATGACATGGATCCATTTTGGAGTGAAAGTGATGTTCAGTGAGGTTCAAGGAGCTTTTCAAATCACAATTAGATTACGTACTCTGACATGTTGTTGTTTTGTAAGGAAAGGCCTCGGAGCAAACACTATTAACTTTGTGATTAACTTTGGATATTCCTCAATGGGATTTACTTGTAAACTGTGTTTTGTCGTGATTTTCGTTACGAGACCGGGTTTGATATTGAAAAGCCAAAACATTTGCTGAGATGAATCAATTTTTGACTTTTGATGGAATCCACTTGAGGCTAATGAATAATGTTTCAGTGGGATGTGCGTGTTTAATTTCAGGGGACATAAATTCAGACAGTCACACGTGATGATATTCTGTGTGTTTTGAAACTGAGCCACGTCAATACCTCAAGGCCAACACAGCTTTGTGTTCTAACTTATGCTTGTCATAGACCAGACTTGCACCCATGTTATGCCCCGGAAACACCTTTGTCAATTATCCAAGTTTAATCTACAGCTTATTTTCCATTATATATGAAACACTGCATTTGCAAGGATTACCAAAAAATTTGGCTTTTTTGTAAAAACTAAGTACTGTATCTCCCAAACAACACATTTTCATAGTATAAGAAAAAAAAAAAACAGCCCCGTTTTGAGTTTTGGGACTGCATTATTTATCTTAAGAATTAGAATAAACTATATGTGTCACCTTTTTTCGGCTAAGCTTATCTAGATACATAAATTCTTGAAAATGAAGGAGAAGGAAATCCTTGTGCTCGTTGAACTCCTGTGATGCTCAAATAACATGTAAGAGCGAAGTGTAAGGAAAATAAATTAAACTAAAGGAGGAGGTAGCCTTTTTTAATCTTTATTTATTTTTTCACTTTTATGTTTTTGTTTATTGTACCCATTCCTATGGCAAACCAGAGCGCATGTACACGTCATTTTGTTTCTCATAGTCACAAAATAATTGTGTGATCTCAACCTAACAATAAATAAATGATGTTGACACGTTAGTACTTGGAATTGTTTTGTTATATTTCGGCATCTAACGCTGAGGCTATCTAGCCGACCAGGAAGCTGAAGAAGATATCCTTTAAAATACCTTTTTTTTAATATATATTTACGTGGATTTGGTGTACAATGTTAAAGAGATAAATCAGTGAAACCCTGTTAAATACAATCCTTAAAAAAATAAAAATCTGTGCTCAACACCAGTACATTTCAAGGATATTGGCAACATATTAGAAAATTCATGAATGCAGAGCTCAGTGAATTAAATAATTATCCAAAGGGGTTTTATTTTGAATCTCATAATAATAATCTAATAAACTTCAATGAATAAAATCAAGTCATAAGAGATAAATACGGGTTTGAGTTAATAATGACGTATGGTCACAAGGGCATAAGAGACGTTTTTCAACCCTAATTTTAAAATGGATGTTGTTAACCGTTACATTTAAGAGTCAAATGAAATCAGGAAATGTTCCTCACTTATGGTCAATGTAATTCATGGTCATCCTAAACACTTTTATCTCATATTGCAGCATTATGTTTTATGGGAACATGAGACTCTCTCCCTTAAAAACAAGACATGCACGTACACACACACACACACACACACACACACGTATAGACCGTCAGTCAAGTAAACCAGCTGAGAGTGACATAAAAAAATGACGTCTTGGGCAGCCCACATTTTTTTCGCATTTATCCATCTTGAAAATGCACCAGTAATAGCAACAAAGTGGTTTTTCCCCTCAAAATGAAGTTTTACTTAATCAAATCAAGGGTCAGAGAAACATATCTTCGCGTGAAAAGGACAGGACACATCAGGGTTAAACCGATTACGTCCTGTTAAACAGGCATTTCAGAGTCTCCATCTCAGACACATTTTCCTGCCTTTTCCAGTAATTTTTGAAAGCCTTCAAGCAGTAATAAAATATCACTTTTTGTGCATTTGTGCATTAAACACTCTTGGTCTCATTGCATTTTTCTGATGATAATCATATTTCCCCTGAACCCTCCCCCTTGTCTATTCCCATCTCCCCTTTTAAAGCACTTTGCTCCTGTTTCAGTGAAGATGACACTGACTCCGGGTGAGGGAGGGGAGTGTGTGGGAGGCTTTGGCTAACGGTTCCAAATAGAAAGCTTTAGCTGGGGCCTCGTTCTGCAGGTTACGTGGCGTCACGTCTCATTTTGACTGAGCTGGATAACAGCCCCCACCGCCACCACCACCACCCCCACCACCACCCTCTCAGGGACCCTCGTAAAGTGCTCTGATGCTTCATAATGCAGATCATTACCCAGAATGCTGTGGAAGACCCCAAGTCCCCACTTAGATGCGGAGCCTCCCAGAGCCCCCGCCGTGTTATGTATCCCTACAGATCCCCTGCAGACACTCTGATTGTCCATTCCTGCCCGCCGTTGCCTTGCCTGCAGCAGGGTTTATTGACACTAAGTTGCCCCCACAAGGCGGTGTTAATACGAACGACAAAGACGTTTCTTTTCCTCTGTGTCAACCTGAAGGTGCTTACAAGCCGGAGGTTATTGAAACATAGAGCCATAAAGCTAACAGAGATATGACTTAAGATGTGATTGCACCAGGTGACCAATGCATGAGTGCAATCAAGTCACATACAATGAATTTCAAAACAAGAACAAGGCGCTGTGAAGCAGGCAGAGAGGTGAAGGCCTTGTGAGGCTCCGGACTGATGCAGACAGTAGGGGTGAGGAGACTGGACTGTCAGGGCTCACAGCAGCAGAACGCAGACGCAGGTTTGACGTTGGCTTTGAAGACACTTTTCTGACGTGTTGGACTTTTTCTCGCCTTTTTTCGAAATGTTTCAAAAATGCACTTTCCTCCAGCAAAAAAAAAGTCCTTTGGAGCTACCCACTGATTCGTCCAAAATTCCCAAAAAAGCTTGTAAATTTGAAGTGTTTGAGGGCCATTGCCGGCCATTGCTCATACACTTCAAATCACCACATTTAGTGATTTCCTGCGAAAATCACCAAAGAATGGGAATCATAAGCTTTTGACATGACAATAATAGGATATGTATATGTATAAGTGAAAGCGGTTATAACATCAAAATATGATATCGAATGGAGCCCAGAAGTAACACTTGATCAGACGTCTGCATGTTTCTGGAAGGTATTAGATATCTGGGAGATATTAGATATTTTTGAGGCTACAATTATCCAGGCCTCTATCACATGAGTATTCGCGCTGTCCTCAAGCAATCATTTATTCATCCACACAATTAGAAACAACACAGCCGCCGCTTTATTAACTCTTTCCCTACCTGGCCACTGTTGAGTGAGCACAAAGAGGGCTTCAGGTGTTGAGCGAGAGAGAGAGGGGGGGGGGGGGCGGATTTAATGAAAGCTCTGGCATCTGTATCTGATTCATCTTGTCAATGTTGCACCACCATCTCTGCCCCAAACCAAACCCCCAGCATGCCTTGCCAGCCACTTTAATTACTTTTCCTTTTTGCGTGGAATGGCGACTCGCTGAATTGACAGACAGGTGCAGCGATCCTGATTAATTAAAATAATAAAGACCGAGTGAGGACGAGGAGGGGGAATATCAATGTGTGGACAACTTCTCTTGATGGGCAAGCAGTGAGGGGACGTCAGACTGAGGCGGGAACATTGATTTACTTTGTGACAACAGGGTGGCCTTCGGGCCTGACAGGGCGTTATGGAAGAAAGAGGGGGGAGGACGGGGGGGAGGACAGGGGGAGGTGAGGTCCCATTCACATCCTCAGGGCCTTAGTTTAGCTCCCAGTGTGGGGACATGAAACCCCTTGGTGCCTCAGCAGCTGCAGTGTCCCACTCTGAAAACGCTGGTGCCATCACACCTATCAACATGAGATGGAGTTAATAAAAGCCACCTCCCGGGATTCATCAGCTCTAATAGCCATATATTATTTCACCAGACAAAGGAAACATCTTTTGAATGATAGGCCCTAAGAGAGTGTATACTTATTGTCCTATCACTTCCTCTTTATATATTGATATCACATAATGTTTGTGGATGGAAGAGTGGGCTGAGGATAGGAAGACTTAAAAAAGAAGAAGAGACATGTTTGTCAATGCACAAATATTGCCACAAAATAAGTTTTATTAGTTTGCAAATTGCATTTAAGTCATATGTTGGTTTGGAGTTTACATCAAATCAGCGAAAAAATGGTACGCATGTAAACTATAAATACCATTTTAGGAAAATACTCTGTCCTTAAAGACACATGACTCAACTTACAGCCATCTGACATATGATAGGCCATATGACCAACAGCATCACTTTTGTAAGGGAACCAAGTTCATTTTATACAGCTCGTCAGCGTTTAATCCAGGGCCGGCAAGGGGACACTCGCAGTAACATCCACCCATATTGTGGGCTGAAACCCGAGAAGCGTAAGTTTGTGTGTGTGAAAGCTGACCTGCAGTGCCCACATCCTCAAGCTGACACTTTAGAGCTGCTCTGTCTCAGCTGAGCGTGTCAGAACAACAGAGATCTGGAAAAGACCGGCATGTTTACCACCTCTCTGTGAAATCAAATACAAGCTGCTCGCAGCGCTCGGCCTTGTGAAAGCAACAGATTGAGTCACTCACAGCTTCAAAGTTGCTCTGATACGCTGCGGAAATGTGCAGCCTCCTAAATGCCTCTCTGATTTGCTTTCACTGGCTAATGCAAGTATTGGTGTTCAGCATTAATGTATTGAGAAATTGCCCAACGAATTTGAACAGTTTACTGTATGTGTGGAATCATACTTGGATTCTCTAGCAAGAAAATATACCTCTAAATTTAAATATATATATACCGTTACCCTTCACAGGTTGGCTCTGTATTGAGCTGGTACAGCATGGTACTGACTCTCACAGGTTTCTCTTCCAGGCTAACAAAAACAAATACCGCAAAGCTCCTTTTTTTTTATGGTGAAAAGTAACAAAGTACGTTTACTCAAGCCTTCATGTGCAAATGAGGTATTGTACTTTACTTTACTGGTTTCACTTGTACTGCACTAAATGTATGAGTGGAATGTAACTAAACACATATATTCAAATTGTACTTAAGAAAAAAATGTGACGTACTATACTTGAGTATATCCATTTCACGCTAATTTGTACTACATTTCATAGAGAAATATTGTAGGATGTACTCCACTCATTGATATGACAGCTTTAGATACTATTTACTTTGCAGATTATGAATTTACTCTCAAAACATATGACGAGCGTCAATAATAAAGATTAAACTCCCCAACGTTATGTAAAGTTGTTCAAAACAGCTTCACCACGACTAACTACTACAGAAAAATGCTATTTACACATAAATACATCAGTAATAATAATCCAATAATATCCCCTGTTATATACAGTAATAGTATAACATTCATGGGGGCATTTTTGGCATTATGATTATTTTTACTTGTACGTACATTAAGCTAATAATGCTAATGTCAATTAGGTAATGTTATTACCTAATTGAAACTTTCAATGCAAGACATTTAATTATTATTGAGTATTTTTATATTGCAGTATCTGAATACACCGCCGCATTTGTTGTGGCAATTGTCTTTTCTTAAAAGTAAGATTTTCAGATATAAAACATATGATAAGCTTCTAAAATTGATGCATTGCTATGGAAGAAATTATTCAATTACATAATAACTTATTAATAATAATATTAACTTTATTTGTATAGCATTTATTTAAACACGGCTACAAAGCGTTTCGCAAAATACACGAGAATAAAACAAAAGAAGATATGTAACCATACAAAATATACAAAATATAGTTACAATGATAAAAACATTGATAACAGTCACATACTTGAAACTGGATGTCCGACTGTAGGTGGACTTTGACCACTGCCAACATGGTAATGTGTACTTGAATATATTTTCCTGATAATCCTCCAGTACTTTTACTTAAGAACAAAAATGAATGTAGGACCTTTAATACTACAAAGCACTTTACATTGTGTTAGTGCTACTACTTTAGAAGAGGCTCTAAATACTTCTACCAGCACTGGCCCTCTGGGTAACTGTGTCCGCCAAATGGTATTTTTTGTGACAGCCATTCATGCTGACTGGTGTCTTCACAGCTGAAATCTTTGTTAGAAATAAGAACGTCAGTGTGCCTTGGCAACTGAGAGCGTTATACGCCACCTTATGGACAAATGATGCTTCGCATGTTCAGTGAAGCTGCTCGTGGTCCCTCATGGTCACTGAGCAGCTGTACAGGATCCTGATGACTGATGGTAGCCAGTGACTGCTTTAGAATAAATGGCTTTTTCAGCTAAGAATATGAGCCTTTTTTCTTCTTCTCTCATTCAACACATATTTCTTACTTAGTGGCGACTTCAAACTGTTTTGTTACACAATATCCTATAGGCCTACATTAAAGAAAATGTCCACAATCTTGTGAGTTTTGAGTACATGTATCCAAATACATTAACTGCGAAAAGTAGATATTATGATTATGTGTGTTCTTATTCTGCAGGAAGCAGCACGCTGATTTTCTTTTCCAAACACCAATGAAATACAAGACCAAAAGTATCACTAAATTAGGTTTTAATAATCCAAATCCACATTTTTAACACTATACCATTAAAGGGAAGAAATTGATTTTCACTGTGCTTATTAATGCAACAAAGTCAAAAGCTCTCAAAGCCGCTTGCTATTTGATATATTCATAATCAACTGCGCTGATGTACTGTGTAACGGCCTTAAACGGCGATGGATCTGGCAGGAAATGAAACAAATTCGATTGGCTTTCTGCTTCGTGTCTGAAGATTGGCTGCTTTGTTTCCCTTTGATTGGTCAATTAAAAGTGCGCTTCTACTTTCGAAGCCTGGGCCCATTACAGAAAGTAATTTCAAGAGCCAAGCTGTTTGCCCTGCACTGTCTGCTAGGAGGAATTCCCTCTCCACTTTGGAGAAGTCAGGCTGAGGGAGAGAGAGAGTTGGTAATATTAGCTCCCGTTTTATTGAGAGATCCATTAATCGTAGCCTTCTCTCGCTGACCCTTTGACCCGCGCTGACCTCCGCACATCATGTTACCAGCCGGGTAAACTAGAGTTAAAGCTAGCAGAGCCTCACAGCTACCCTAGAAACAAATAACAATGTTCAGCTTACTTGGTTTGTCTCTTCTGCTTCACATGCGTCTAATTTCTCACAGCAGTACTTGTTATTATTAGTGAAAAATCAAGTTTTTTCTCTCCATGATACTGAGTTTTCATGTTTTTTTTTTTTTCAACGAGCTTTAAGGGCCTGGGTGGGGTGGGGGGTTAAGAAACTTCTCCATGCATAAAAGTTGCAATTAATAAATGTAAGTAATTAAATAACTCTATGTTGTATGAATAAGTAGGCTTTTGTTAGGTTTTATATATTATCAAAAAAAAAACAGTATGTAGATCATGTTCCTGTTTTTCATCATGTTTTTTTTTTTTTTTACATCACATACCATGACACTTAAACAAGAAATGTTATATCCAAAGAGCAGTCAGGTGGTCTTTGCTTGAAAAGCTTCTGATGGCTTTATTGTGCTTGTATTTTGTTGGCTGCCAAAGAAATCTGTATGTTAAAACATGGAAGCATTACAGGGATTAATAATACCCTGCTTTGTTTTTTATCTTCTTGCCGCTCATGAACTTTGGAAATTATACAATGGATTTTTAACAAGTTCTGATATCGAAAATGTCATCTCGCCACAGCAGCTCTTTGCTGTGTCCATTTCTGTTTTAATTAACATACAGAGGGTGTCAGCAGTCTCAAGGATGACAAATCCTTTTCCAGAGAGCTGCTTGAGAGCAGAAAACATTAAGGTAGCACGAGAGCACATGCATTAGGCAATGGAAAAAACATCCAGCCAGGTGGGGTGGGGTTATGTACAGTAATATACCCCCATTAAGTATCCTACTGATCTAATGCTACCATTAAGTATTCCCTGTCTTGAGCAGGAGCGTAGAATTTCATTGAAATAATCCTGACATGATTGCAAATATTGTGTGTAAATTATGCTAATAATACGTGTTGACAATGTGAACCTTTTATAGAAGAATACAGGCGCTATTTAATTTCCAGCTCCTTGACAAGCTCTTTTCGAAGATGATCGCTGAATACATTTATTGTAGCTTTATGATGGGTCATTTAGGAAGTATCATTCCTACAGTACTTTACAGGATCTCTTTATCAGCTGTTGAGCGCCCCACAATAGAAGACTTGTGTAACTTTATATACGCCTTTGTCTGATGGCTACATAAACTGCACTCTACCTGTTTTTCGACAGCCGAGGCCTGGGCCCAGGACGGGCGTTGAAAGCAAATACCTGATTGTATTAGTGTCTCCCCTTTAAGCTGTTGTCACCTAGCTGACCGATTATGGGCAATTACCTGCTCTGTCGGAATCCTAGCCGAATAGATTGAATTCAGATTGATTTTTGCCCAGGAAAGAGGAGGGAATTTAAAGCCTTTTTTAATTGGGTATTTGGTGTGTGCTGATCTGAACACCGTGGCCTTCCCGAGGGATCCTTTATGGGCCAATAATGGCATTGGAGTGGGGGGGTGCTGCAGTCTCGTCTGCCGACTCCCTCCCAAGGCCATAACCCTGCATTTGCTCTGAGTGCTTTTCTATTATGCATTGATAGTTGAGCATCAATCAATAAGAGGGGAAACAGAAAACCCAGCGAAACCAACTTCTTAAGTGTAAAATGCCTCTTAATACCCGGGGCCTTTCAAACAACTTAACCTGGACGCTTTTTACCCTCACCCTTCCTCCCTCTGCTCTTTGAGGGACACTTACCGGCGCCTGGCGACACAATGTTTTATTTAGGAGGGCTGGAAATGTGCAGCTCTCAGGTGAAAATGTACCGCAACCCTCTGGTTATACTTCAGCAATACATCACTGTGTGTGTGCAGGCACAGAAACAGACCCACGCAAAATAGATCATTGCATTGCCATCATATATACACGTTTTGTTTTTCTCAGTGGCCTTTCATTGACTTGGCTTGTTTGATTTTGCAGCAAATCAAAAATAACCATCCTCAAGGTTGATAAGGTCAGCAGAAACCCAGTTGATTGTATTATGAATGTAGCATGTCTTGAAATCAAATCCCACAAATGATTTAAGATGATGCGAAAAAGATGGCTTCTTTACATGAACTTTGCTTCTTTGGTTGAAATTTGAAAAAAAAGGATCCAGAGTCACCTTTCACATGACCAATGCCACAGTTCCCTAAACTGTGAAGATTCCAGGAATGAAAAGGGGGAGAAACTAAGTCTAACCCGCAGATAAGAGGAGCGCTTGGGATCGGACCCCCTCAGTGGAAGAGATAAGAAGGAGACAGTCACAGCAATGGCCAGCCACATAATACACAAGCCCACCTCCAGCCGTCTAAATCTCCCATCAGCACCAGTCCCCACCGGTCCTCCTGTCACCACTAATGCACCTTTTCCTATAGGACGAAGCCCCAGATACAGTAAGGTTATCTGGGGCTTTGCAGGATTTCTCGGAATTGGCAAGTTCACCTTTCCTTTAGTCCAGATGACAGGAGATGATACAGTTGGGGGGGATCGATAGTTGGTTGCACTGCGCGTCTTTATTCGACGTCTTCGATCTTCATCAACCGCTGATTACTGTTTTTACATACCACCAGGTTAGAATGTAGAGTGTGGATACTAACAAAAAGATAATTTCTTTGTTCCAATGATCATTATTATCAACATGCTACACAACATTAATGTGAGGGAAACTGATTTCCTAGAAAGCATTAGTCCGACCCGTCTCCAGTCCTTGGTGACATCATAGCCCCAAGTACGCCATTAAAACATTTCTGTGTGATGGATTATCCCAATAGAAAATACAATATTCTAATGGCCAAATCATTTTGTAATCAGTGTTCAGCATATTAAAAGCAATCATTGAAGATGTCCCCATCACTGCTATTGAAAGACAAAAATATTAAGCCGGTTGGGGGAAGGTGTGGGGGCATAAAGAGGATGCTCCCAAACTACTTTGGTTACACAAACTTTGTTTTCGGCCTCAATGCATCAGAGCCCTCTCCCTCCGTCTGCCATCTGCTGCTAAAGAATCTGTTTCACTCGATGAGCCAAGCCCAGCCTTTATTGGTCCTAATGGCACTATCAGCTGAGCCGCCAAACCCAATTACCTTTTAAAAAGGGAGGCCACCCCAGCTAATCATAGCTGCCTAACCTGATTTGCCTGTGATGAAGAGACGGGATAAAGAGCAGTTAATGGAGGGAGAATGATCTCACAAATACAAAAAACTCAATTCATTTCTCTGGGAGAGCAATCTGTCCGATTCAGCGGTAATGGAGTGGAGATTCATTAGTCCTCGGGCCTTAGTAGTAGCACCGTTCCCTTATCAACTGAATGACAAAAGAACATTCAGGGTGCTCCTCTTATAGACTTCATGTTGAGGGCACATAGAAAGGTCTACATCTTTTCAGTCCCACGTCTCATCAAACCACCAATCGCAGAAAAAGAGAAAACAACAGTTCTTCAATGGTAAAAGACTTAATTGCACTGTATTTAATGCCACATATAAGTGCTGCATTTTATATTACTCTTTTCTTACTCAGGCAATAACTGGACTGGTGTACAACTCATAAATCTGTATATTCTGTTGGCTTCTAACTTGTATAAGAATGCTGTAAATGATTTGGGACATACACATTTAATAGACTGGTTCCCAAACATTTGGTAACATTATATCACTGGTGATGTGATTTAAACCAGCTTTTTATTATGTTGAACCAGAGTTGAGCCAAAGTAGTTGCCATGAGTGATTTCCACTGTGTATCCAGCCATGGGAGGTCAGTGCCTTTGGAACAAAACATGGACTTTAAGGATTGAAGTGTCTGTTTGCCAAGTTTGATTGATGTCCACCACACTGTCTCCTAAAAACTCTGAGCTCTCAAAGGTCTCATCATTCAGTGTCCGGGCCTAAACTGGCGCTACATGTCAACTGAAGACATCCAACATCCGCTCTGTGCTCCAGCAGACTCCAGTCTCATTCACATGCATGTTCCCTTGATGATGTAAGTGACACACATGAATGACCAATTGATGCCAAGAATGTCATGCAAGGGATGAGTCACAGAGAGCATTGGGCGAAGGACAGAGATGACCCGACCCCCAACCCTGCCGAATCCATACACCACTGCAGCTTCAGCTTGGCCTGGCCCAGATATGATCCAGAGGACGTCGGCTAGATGGGGCATAGGGCCATAGCCAGGGTTTGCAGACGGACATTAGGCCAAAGCCAGAGTTAAAATCCTATTAGTTTGAGTTGGGAATCGGATTATCGTCGTCGAGAATCACTCGTCTGGCAACTAGTGTCTAATTTACGCCAATCAACAGCAATTATTGAGGGGAAGGGAGCCCCTATTAGAGAGCCTCATCCACTTAGTCTAATGAATGGGGAAGATTCAATCTTGGCTGTGGAGACGCATTGGAGAGCTGCAGCTGAACGTGACTGCACCAGCAGGCTAAAGAAGAGCTGCTGTTATTTATCAATGGTGGGGTGCTGTCAGAGCAAACATGCGTTAGCCATGGGGCACTAGGCTCTGGTTTCTGATGGTCTGGGGGCACTCTGTCCAGTAAAGCGGTTAGTGTAGCTACTCTACAGCCATTATGGGTATACTTGGAAAGATATGTGCCAATATGTGGACATTGTGTGTTAGGTCCGAGAGCGATATATTTTATTTCTCATCATAAATCAGAAACTAGAAAATGTTCACTTCAGAGAAAATATGCTGTCCAGGATAGCACTCACTGGGTATTGACAAAAATACTGTGAATGGCATTAAATGTACTAAATTACCAAACATGTTAATGTTTTTCGTTTAGATTCCGTTTTGGTTTCAAATAATTATGTACGAAATAACTTGTTTAAATTCTTTTTTTTTTTTTGCTATCTCATTGTGTTACTTTATTTCGTCAATTTTCATTATTTTCAGATTTTACTTAATTATCTAAAAGTAACTGAAAGTGAGCAGAAAACACAGGGGGTTTGTTTAAACCTTAGTACTGTGGCAGTCTTTGCAGAATAATGACCACTTCACTGTCGCACACATTTTTTAAATCACCTACCCAACTCTGGTGATTCATAATCTTATCACTGAGTCATTTTCATTCCTAATCACAAATATTTCACACTGAAAACATGTGTAATCTTCAGTTTGTGCCCTAGATTTTCATTGACTATTCTTATGCTGCCCTCTACTGTTACAAAAGCAAAATACCATAATATTAATATCAGTGGTAGTTGAACTTTGAACTATACAAATAGGCTTTAGAATCGCAACACATGGATTAATAGGTGACATACTGTTCTTTCATAATATTCATTATGTAACTGGCATATGGAAAACAGTATTAAATGTCAATTAATAAAGTCTTTTATTGCTCGATTGATCATAATTGCTGTCAAGCAAGAATAAAACTCCAACCATTGAAGATTGATATACATATACATCATGCATGTGCCAGTGTTTGTGGGTATTTCCAAATTAAATCAGATCCTGTGTCATGACCTTTGGCATGCTACTGTCTTGCTTTAGTCTGCTGCCTCGGTATCCTTTTTTATTGCAATTAATAAAAAAAATAAAAAGGTTTCTGTCTGAATTTGATAGTGATGGTGGAGTCCTGAAAATCTCACACAATCTGGGGGAAATTCCGTTAACTTTAATTGCTTTCTGTTGGGGTTCATACGTGCACAAAGTTATTAATAACAGCAAATATTTCCTGACTTGAGGGTTTCATTTCCGATCAAGGCTGCTTTTTTCTGTGTTGAACAAACAAACTCACAATAGATTGATAAACTTTTCAACTTTTCTCTTGAGCAATTACGCCTTCATCATTTACGCACAAATAGACCGCACACGGATGCTGTGGAATCCAGGTTCAATTTAAACTGGTCCCTCCATATTTACTCTATTATAAAACTCTAGTAGAGAACCAGCTAAATGCCCAAAATGGATTTTTAAAAAATGAATGTTGTACAACTGGTTTCTACAAACATGTAAACCATAAACTAACTTCAGAAATCTCTATACATAACGCAACAAAAACACAGAACAAACAGCTTCAGTAATGGGAACACTGGGTTGTGGTTTAGGCCACACACTCAAAGTCAAGTGACTCAACTTTTTCCTTTATCTTTGCTGCTTATGGGAAGATAAACAGGAGGATGGAGTGTGCAAACTCATTTCAGACCGTTTCCTTTCCCTTTTCGAGTGTGACTGATCGTACAAGTCAAATAAAACTGTCCCTACACTCTGTAAAACCATATTTGTTCCTGTGGTGACCTTCACTGCTTGTTGGCTGTGGGCTGCTTGTTCCATTTCAATTTTAAGTTCTCATAATTGCTAATCGTTGCCCTCAGTGAAAGTTCCGGGGTGGGGGTGGGGGGAGGTTGAAAATAATTGACGGCAGTAGTCTTTTATAACGACCCTTTAACATACAAAAGTTTCATTTCTGGCAGTTGCCTGTCCACAAAGACTGTCAAGCCCCTAACCACAGCCACCCCCTCACCTTCACTGCACCGAGCCCACATGCCATAATGCCACTGTAGACAGAGAGCTAGGAAATACATACAATGAAATGTCCAGCACCACTTACACCAGCTAAAGCTCTTCTAGTAATGAGGCACTGGACTTTAAAACAGGGTTCTCGTACTTTTTCTGTCATGCCTCGCTTCAAAAGCCGAAAAAAGTCCCCCCCCCCAAGTAAACTTATTTAATCTGAATAAATCATTAACAATATTGGAGGAGCAACTTCTAAATGAGGATGTTAGTTTAATTTTGTTGAAATAAATGAAATGATTCAGGACAGCTCAGGTTTGTTTATTTTACCCACATAATTCGTTTTCATTCAACTTAGTTCCACTCCATATTTTCCCCCTGGTCATGCAGAGGCTCTATGCCCCACCCCCCCAGTTTGAGAACCATTGCCTTAAATGGAATAGTTCAACATGTTGGGTCATTTATTCGTTTTCATTCAGCTCTGAATTTAGGGGCATATTCTAATACAAACAAATACATGTGTTTATATTTCTGACCAGGCATAAACAAGAAAAGAAACTCTAAACAAGAAAAGAAACTCTGTCCCACCCCAGATTTGTCCTCACCAGCGTATGACGCTGAATGAAATGACAGATAGATGGGGAAAATGCGACTAAATGGGCCCCACATTTGAATGGGTATGAGTACAACTGATTCATGATGTCATTCTGTTTTTGTGGAGGTACCATTTTCACTCTTCAATATACAGTAAACGACAAGAACACAAAATATTAATTCACAGAAATTGCACAAATTATACATATAGGGATAAGTCAGTTTCTTAACTTTAGAAATATATATATATTTGTAACAGTGCAAGTGCACAAAGAATAACATATCCTAGATGCTTCAACACGGTCAGATTTAAAGATGTATCTTTGTATCTTTTCACTGCCTTACTTCCGGGCTGCAAATACAGCTGTTCTTTTACGTAGTAATGATGATGTCAGCAAAGCAAAATACAATTATCATCAGCTGGATACAGTGTATGTTGTTAAATAAATATAAAAATAAAATATTAGGCCCGTCACCCGCCTTTCCTTTTGCCTTTTCTACAAATAACAAAGTGAGTGAGTTTAAAATCCCTGAGTATCAGTACATGGTGATAAAAACAAGACTGTGCACACAACTATTTTTAATGGTCCGGATGTAGGGAAATTCCAAAAGTAAAAACCAGGTACTTAAGCCGAGTTTATTTTGTCTCAGTAAAGATACATGAAGTTTGCAGACATCGATATTAGGAGTGTGAATGTAGGTTATGTCTGAGAGGAGGAAGCTGCCCATGTGCACCACTATACCACAATTGTCATCATGTCAGCAGAGGGGTGGGAGGTGAGAGAGGAAGCTCTTTTTTGATTACCTCCCACTTAAATGTTTCATAACTTACACTGAGTTTCATTTGAACAAAACCTAATGCAAACATATCTTGGGCCTAAAAAGTGACCTTACTTGGGTCAAGGTGCTAACAGGTCAGGAGTAAATGTTGAGACTTGATCATATCCTAAGCAATAGCTTTTGTTTCCTTAATGCAGAGGTAAAAAGACATTCATGTTTCCAGGGAAAAAACAGGAAAGTGGTTATAGTTCTGCTCCGTCTGATCACTGTATTTGCTTCCATCAAAATTATATATTAAGATGTCTACATCTACAGGTCTAAACTGCTGCTGTTATTACTTTCCTTCTCTATTGGCGATGCATTTGCATGTGCAGAACTAAATCTGAAATATAATATAAATATAAAATTAAATATAAATACATAAGACCACGCCTACTTATGAGACAGGAAGTGTATACATTTGTATACAGATTGTAATGCGCTGTCTTTACTTCTTTACATCTTTTGTACTAACTTTCATACCAATTCATTCAATATTTGTTAGACATCTCACTCAAAACCACAAATGTCACCCTCATGGTGCTAGTGGAAAACTCAGGTGAACGCCGAACACACTCTGAGAAGCATGCACACATATCTGTACACTATTTCAATGCAATCCATCCAATAGTTGCAAAGTGGTCCCCCACGTGAGCAATGGCAGAGGGCTTTCTTGAAGACAGATCGGACGTGCAGTTTATTTGATACAGTCTATGGTGCAACCTGTAGTTTTGACCTGTTATTACGACAAAATCGTCGCACAAAATCAGCGCCAATTTTTCAAACAGTGTAGTTCGTCGTGGCACACAAACGATCTCTGCACGCCCTCAATTAAGCCACAGCCGCAACGTACGTGTGCAAGAAGAGCTTCACGTTAACGGTGAGAGGCGGCTTTGAAACTGTTAAAAAAAATGATCAATACAGATAAATAAAAAAAACATAAGATATTTTGTGTTTGTTGAACTTAAAGCATAGGAGTTTTACAAAAAATATTTGCAGCAATTTTGGGCGTGGTGAGTTGCAAATTCGATGTTTAGCTTAACTACAGCCAGAGGTAAAGTAGCGTAAATGGGATATTTAAAAAATATGTATTCCTAGCAAACGTGAGGGATATACTGTTTAATTCCTAACTTTCTTACCGTAACTAAAGTTAAAGGAACTGCAAAGTTAAGTTTAATGTTACATTGTGTATTAGCTTACTGGGTATGATAGCAAGTCCCCCTGGCAACGGAAATGGTTGCTAGCTAACTGCTAGCTAGTTTTAATTGACGACGACTGGGTCCACAACATCTCTAATGTTCATATTTTAGTTGTAGTAGTTTGGCATATTTTTTGTGTATTCTAATTCATACTTTATATTGTATAATTTCAGTAGATATCTCTGCAACACAACACATAGACGTCTTTGACATAACGTCGACACTGTTCCCTCTTCACATTCTGTTGATTGTTTAAATTCTGGCATATTTTACACATTGAGCCTTTATAGACGCATGAATGTCGTCAAATGTTACTTTGGGAACTCTAGCTAACACGTCTGTGTGTTTGTCAGTATCATTCGTTTTTTTTCCGCGGTGTGTTTGGTTTCATGTCAATCATGGAGTAAAGTTTGATTTTCTCTCCTCTTCAGCAGTCAAAGCTTTCAGGATGTTTCAAGCTCGTGGATCATTTCGAGGTTGCAGAGGAGCCACTTTTGCACAAACCCTCATGAAAAATAAACCTGCGACGTCTGGACAGACACAATCATACGAACCCCCGAATATCTCAAATCGACATAGCAAAGATGTCTTTGACCAAAAAGGGAAGAGTACATTGAAACGTGGTGAGTTTAATACTGTGATTTGCTTGAGTCCCACAAGACTCTTATCATCAACACCTATCACCAGTAATTAATGTAATAACTCATTCAGATTACAACTTTCAGACTGCGATCTCCCCTGTGAGCTCTGGTTTCTGCTGCAGCAAATGACAAATCTATATAGGTTCAACATTTTAATCTGTCCTTTCTACTCTTTTATTATTTAACCAACTAAGGTTATGCTGCCAAGCCAACAGCTTCACCTAAAACGCTGATTGACAAATACAAGCAAGGCGAGACGAACGCTGTGTCTTTGCTCTATCAGCTTGCCCCGATTTTGCAGTTCCACCTGAAAATCAAGGAGACGGTAACTACAGGTAAAGTGAAGCTCTGCAGCATGTCTGTGTGCATTCAAATTCACTTCAGAGATCACTACTGTTGTTATTGGTCCGTGAAAGCCTATTGATTGATTACACAATAGATATCATCGATGGCAAATTATGCAAAAGTTTTATATTTTGTCTTTATTCTCATTACTTCAGTCATAATATAAGTAGCCTAAATAATTTTCAGACGTATTTGTTTTAGAACTGCAACTATTATTTTCATTATTATTAATTTTCCAATTATTTTCTTTGTTTTGTCTACAAAATATCATAAAATAATGAACACCTCTCTCAAATTCCTAAAGCCAAGGGCGACATCCTCACATTTTTTTTCTGTCTATTACAAAACAAAAATATATTCAGTTTACTATCATAAAAGATGACAAAAAGCAGCAGATCCTCCCAATTGAGAAGCTAGAACTAGGTCATTTTTAGCTTAACACATTTTTCAATTTAGTCAAGTATTAATATAGAAAAGTGGCACCATTTACCAATTCTTGCTTGCAATATATATTACAACACAACAAAATGTATCAGCAAAGTACTTTGTTCAGAAAGATAATGTCTCAGTCCAGTAGCCACCCCAGAATGTAAAAGTCTGTGTTTTGAGTCCAACCAAATACTTAATCTGCTGCTTCTTGATGGCTAGGTAGCAGGCTCAACTCCTCACATGATTCCCAAAATCTAATAGCTTACTAGTTTCTGTTAGAAAAGACAGAACTGAGGATTTGTCTCCATTCAATTTCTTGAGCCTTGCTTCCCCAGGCAACATACCAGGGCTTTATTTTGCCTTTTGTGTGGTGATTGATGGGGTCGAGTACAAGACCGGCATGGGAATAACAAAGAAGGAGGCTCGGCTCAAAGCCGCGCAGCTCGCTCTGCCAGACCTGCTGCCCACCTTGGAAAGTCTGAAGTCTGTCCTCCCTGAATCATCAGGTTAGTATCTAATTCTGACCAAAGTATAATGTGTTTCTGTAGCAGTCTTTGATGATTGATGAAGAGTAAAATTTAGCATCTTATAAAGTGGCTCTCATCTTCATTCATTCCCATGCCTGTTTTTTGCCTTAGATGTCCCTCCACCACTGCCAGGAGAAGAGGAGCCCTCCATCTCTGGCTTACATCCTTGTAGAGCTATTCATGGTAATTCTGGATTTCTATATGACAGGATAGCAAATATTAGGATCGTGGCACATTATTTTGTTCTATTCACTCAGTACTCGGTCTCTCTAAAATGAAACATTGAAGTTCTGCCACTGCTTGCATAAAGGTTTAATTTGAGGGGTTGACATCCATATTGGATAAAAAGTGTTGGAATTATAACCTGTTTGGATGGAGGTCAGGTGACTCAAACTCATTGAATAATCTGGCTGTATGTTAATAATTGTGTTGGATAAAGTTGAAAGTCAGCACTTTTATCTCATAATCATTATTTCATTTAATTTCAAATCCTATGTTCCAAAGTGTAGCTAAAGAAACAACAAAAAAAGTAATATATAGGACTATAACATATGCTATACTGCACAAACACAAAGCTACTGTAGAATATGCTTATCTCTTTAAATACCTTTCTCATTCGAGGTGTCTATTATCATGATTGGAGTTAAAGCCCAGGTTAATTTTCTTTTCTTTATTACCTTTCATGGTGTTCAGAAAGGACTAGTTCCGTCAACCTCCAGATTCCACACGCTGTCAGGGATCAGCTCACTAAACTGATGAACAGCCTCCCAGAGTTGTCTGCCTGTGCAGGCACCACAGCAGCATTCATCATTCAGACTTGTAAGTGAGCTCTCACAAAATCTAGAGTATATCATCGTCCTTATGTTTGTTTGTAAAAAGTTGTACAACGGATAGTTTTATCTAAAATTCCTTTTGATTGTGTAGTTGAATCGTGGTATTATAAACAATAACAATGGTTTTGTCGTTGGTGTACACCGTGTAAAGACAACAAAAAAACCCCCACCTATCTGACACTGTCCCTGCAGAAGATCGACTTTATAAGCTTTACAAAAGTAGTATTTATTCCAGAGTTTGTACATCTGTTCATGGTACTTTGTCGACCGTTATGTATACTATATTTATTACTACATAATGTGTATTTGTCGCTCCATTCAGTCTGCTCAGAAAAATAATTTCTTACCTATGTATGCATATATCTCTGTACAAACTCCTCTCTAGCCAGCGGATATGAGGTGGTCGCTCTAGGCACGGGGAACTTCAATACTAAAGAGAGTACCTCGTTGAATGGACGCATTGTGCACGATTCACATGCAGTGGTAACTGCAAGGAGATCACTTATGAGGTAAGTTGCAAACATGAGCCTGTGTGTACATTGGATTGTTTGGGTAATGTTATACCTAAAACCAATTACCCTGTGATGCAAGTCTTTAATGCACATAATCCAGAAGGTTTTTCACTTTGTTTAAAGCATTTTGTAAGCAATGGAAAATACTGTATTTATCAAACCCCTGAGAGGCCCCAAAAAATGTATTTAAACATAAGTTTAAGCTCGTTCAAATACTGAGAAGTTTATAAGATTTAGTCAAACAGATGAGCCATTCTCATGCTGTGCTGGCAGGTTTCTCTATCGGCACCTGCTGATGTTCTTCAGCAAAACGGACAATCTGACGGAGAAGTCAATCTTCCAGCAGAACAGCAGCAGTGGCCTCCTCAGCACGAAGAGCGGCATCACCCTCCACCTGTATGTGAACCAACTGCCAAAGGGTGCCGCACAGATTCCTTCCAAGCTGTGAGTGTTTGATCAGCTTTATTCTTTTAGAGGTTCTCACAGCTGTTTCCTCGTGAGGCCCTTCAGATCAAGTGATGTGATAGTTTCAAGGTTGCAAGTAAGCAGTTAAATAGTGGGTTAGGTCTTTATAACAGCCAAAAAAAAAGCCAATTCCGGTAAAGTAGCATGAATAATGTTTCTAGTAATGCAATGATTTCAAATGCTTTGCCTCAGCTCTGTTCTCTGTTCACAGCCGCCTGAACCCGCTCTCCATTTCAGCATGGCAAGTCAACAATGAGATCAGCCTACACCTGTCAGTGGAGGGAAAGGTAGACTGTTACTTTCTCCCATCTATTAGATGATTCTTTTATGATATATGCAACACAAGTTAGGTTGTGTATTTCTAAATGCATCACAAAGTTACAATATAAATTACATTGCAACTGTTACCTGCATAACTACAAATGTATTTGTTTCCTTTTAAAGGTGTTCTCAGTTTTCTCGTCAGCCTTTGATCACTTTACCTCCAAGGTGGTCAGCATGTCCACCACAGACAAGCTCACTCAGTGGCAGGTGCTAGGGTACCAGGGAGCCTTGCTCAGCCACTTCATTGAGCCCATCTATGTCCAAAGCATCCTCATAGGTAAGTCAACAATTCTAGTCATCCCACCTTATCAGGGTTTTTCCTACAAAGGGAATTTAAAGGCAGCCGCCCTACTCTAAAAGCATGAAAGCCCTGACTGTAAAAGAAGCATGACACCAGTGTTGTCTTACAAAGTATTTGAAAGTAGCTGACACTGAGAAAAGCTAACATTCCCACATTTTCTCAAGGAAACTGTCAATCTAAAAATAGGCCCTTATGTAACACTGCAAAAAGTTTATATATTCAGATGGCTGATTTTTACAGCCATTAGATTTTACGCTGCTTGCTCATGCACTTATGACACAACTAGCAAACCAATTCCCCATCATCTAAATCCTCTGTTTTACGAAAAAACAGGTGTGAAAATATCTTACTCAATTTTCCAAGGGAGTTTTTACAAAATTCAGTTCATCTTGTTTTTTAACAGTTTGATGGAATAAGGAATGAATGAGTTCTGCAATCTGTTCAAAAGCTGACATTTAACAAATACAACAGGAGATGTATCGAATGCCACATAGTCAATATTCCACAATCCTCAAGTTATAGAAAGAGAATCAAGTGATTAAGTATAACTATACATATGAACTGTACATTAAAATATGTAATCATATAGGCGACATTGGCTGCAGTGATATCCGTGGCATGAAAATCTCTGTTAGCCAGCGCGTGGAGGGGATCACCTCCCAGCTGCCCATGTTCTACTGCATGGTGAGGCCCCACATCAGCCTGGTCTCTTCTGTGGCTACCAACAGCACCGACGGATGCCAATTCACCTACGGTATCAACTGGAGCGAAGGAGACGGCTCCCTGGAGGTTGTGGATGGCCTGGAGGGCAAGACCGTAGAGGAGTAAGCATGACTGTATAGGCCTGAAGCTATTCTGTCAGTCATATTTGCTGCCAACAACTTTGTTTATTGTTGGTTTCCATTCTCAAAATGTTAAGAGAGCAGATTGCAAATATTTAAAGTAAAACATATATTTATTACAAATATAGTAAAACACTTCAGAGCTTATTGTTGATCACGGCATAATTAACTAGAAGGGATGGCAACTAGACTTTTAAAAAACATTTTTTTAGACTGTTTGTCCTGTTGTAGATCTCCCTTTAAGAGTGGCTCTGCTCTTGCAAGCCGTCTGTGCAAAGCAGCGATGCTGCATCGCTTCAAGTTGGTGGCCAAAGAGGCCCAGAGGCAGGAGCTGCTGGCCACAAGCTCCTACAGAGAAGCCAAGGTAACCTCAACACCTGTTTTTAGTGTTTATCAAAGTCACGCTGTGTCCCCTTTTTAAAGCGTCCTTGGGTTTTTAGAAAGGCGCTATGTAAATCTAATTTATTATTATTATTATTATTATTATTATTATTATTAACACTTGTATTACAGCATTACCACAAGTTGAAACAATGATCCACTGATATTCACTCTTTTTGTACTTGAAAGCAGATCAGGTATTAAAAAAAAAATTATCAACACACTTGTGAGGTATAATTCCCACTTTTCAGTTTGCAAACACTTTATAAATGATTTTGTCTGCTCCAGGTATACAGCTCACGCCTAACTTCATCATTTCATATTTCAAATGATGAAGTGAAAGCTGTTGCATATTTGCTTTGGAAAAGTTCTCTTAAAGAATTGTTATTATATACTCATACTGTTGTTTTTTTCACTGAAGAGGATGGCAAAGCCATACCAGGAGGCCAAGAACGTGCTGAGGGCGTACCTGTTGCAGCAGGGCTTTGGTTCCTGGCCGGTCAAGGTTTCTGTGAGTGAAAACTTCAGCATGTGAATAACACCACGTTATCACTGGGAAAATAAATTTGCATCCTGAAAGCAATAGTGTTCTCCCCCCTTTTTTTTTAATTTTTTTATTATTTTTTTTTTATAAATATATAAACGGTTTAGTTAAGAAGCACTGGTTGCCGTGGGACTTTACCTTGCTGGTAATAAGTTTCTTTTGTGATTTCTAAAGAGATTAAAGTCAATCCCTGTTTATGTTTAAGAACTCTTGTCTAAGGTCTTTTGCCTTCAGGTTAGGTCAGATTTTCAAAAGAGGAATACAAATGCTATAACTGTGCATACAATAGCCATTTGTAGAAGCAAACTTGTGTTACAGCCCACTCCGGGCTTTTATCTGGGAAACAATTTTTCATCCTTCAGTTGACATTTATGTGCATTGTATATGGTGATAAGAGCATGTACTATTTACATTGTTTTACTGTTTTAAAGGAGTAATTTATGCCAATGTGTGTAATGGAAATGACCATGTACACTGTATGATCATAACTTGTGTGTCCTAGTTCTGAACTTTGCCTTCATGGTCCTGTGGGCTGTATGATGAGTAAGTTATGGTTGTTGCATAAAAAAACTTGAGTTTGGCTTCACTAAAGTTACTGTTTGTGTTTTCATCTCGAGGAAAAAAATCACATATTTGATCATTTATCACTTGATACTGAACAGTGTGTGGTTTGAGCCTTAGTAAGCCATGGCTAATGCAATGATGTAAAAAAATAAATCAATCCAAGCTTATAATTACCAAAAAACACTTGCTGACCACTTGTGTCGTTATATCCAAATATTCACCAAAAAAAAAAAAAGCTCTTAGAAGCTTTGATAACAGGTCGACCGATACTCTATGAAAGAAAAGAAAACGGGACGACCAAAACCAAGCCTATACCTGGCTTTATTGTAAAAAGACACCTCACGTTTTACGCGAGTTGATTCTTTGTTCTGTAGTGCCCAGCGTACGATAAATCCAGTGAGTGGTCTGTTGACTTGATTCATATTGATGGATTGGCCGTGTTTTGTGATATACTTTTGTAATATGATATATTTTATGATGATACAGTTTTATTGTTGTTTTTAAGAATACTGCCTCTGAGGTAACTGTCAGAATTAAAAAAATAATAATGTTTAAAGAAAAATGGATAGTATTTTACACCCAACAGGGGTGCCCAACATATTGCATGCAATCTCTTTAAAACATTATTGTTTGGATCGCACACAGAGATGACCAAGACTAAAAATATTGCTGAGCCAAAACGGTACATAACTGCAGAGTGAAGATACAGACTGAAAGGATTTGTCGAGCAGCAGACAATTGACCAATAAAAAATTCTGATGGATTGATTATTTAGGGATTTAGTTTTTTGCTGACAGAATAAGC
>CALSBV010000271.1:3381253-3397634 GCA_943590825.1 Bovichtus diacanthus
TATATATATATATATATATATATATATATACACACACACACACAGTCTCCTCCAAAACTATTGGACGGGCGAGGACAATTCCTTTATTTTAGCTGTACACTGAAAACAATTGGGTTTGACATCAAGATGAATATGAGACAAAAGATCAATATTTCAGCTTCTATTTCCAGGTATTTACATCTAGATCTGTTAAACAACTTAGAAGATAGCATCGTTTTTAACGGAACACCACATTTTCTGGTGAGCAAAAGTATAGGAACAGAGACTTAAAATAGTGTGAAAAGTGAATAATATTTAGTTGCAAATCTTTTGTTTGCAATAACTGCATCAAGCCTGCGACCCATTGACGTCACCCAACTTTGTCTCAACTTTTTATCTCAACCCAAGTCTGAGATAAAATGTACTTTAATGCTCTAACCCTGTTCCTGTTTAATCTGGAAACCCTATTGCAGGGGTGCCCACACTTTTTCAGCTTGGGAGCTACTTTTAAAATGACCAAGTCAAAATGATCTACCTACATTAAAAATGCTGAACATATATTTATTTATATTGTGGCGAGCGCCACGGGAAGCGAATGGATAGAGAACACCAACGAGTCAGAGACGGGAGTATGTTTTATGTTGTCCTGTGCCACATACACCGCAAGACCCCAGGTACAACTTTTATTACCAGGAAACTACCACCCGTTAACCACAACACACCGGGCCCCCCCCTCCGGGACATAACTCTCACCCATGGTGGCAAAACACACAAAACATGAACACGCATAGTTAAACAACACCACTCGCGGACAAGTCTGCGCGGACAAGTCTGCGCGGACAAGTCTGCGCACTCTTGGTTCTTACTTGGTCCAGCTTCCCCACTCATTTTTATACCCTTTCTTTAGCAGAATTGCATAAATTGGAAGGCTAACTAGCTAATCAGCTCGCGGTGATTTGCAGCTGGTGGGGTTGACCGCGCATGCGTGGTGAACCGCGTGTTAGAAAAGATGAGATCTCAGACTGGCTGACCTGTACGTCAATCAAGTGGCAAATGCCATAGTGAGGATGGATGATAGGCTACATTTTTAATTTTTTTTTCAATGCCATGCGATCTACCCACACTACCTTTGCGATCGACCGGTCGATCGCGATCGGCGTAATGGGCACCCCTGCCCTATTGGTACCGTGTCAGCAGTCAAACTGAATTGTAGGTTTCACTGTGCTAATGACATGGAGCCTGTTGCACCAGCTAAGGTTTGAGGGTAAAGACACTAAAGACACTGACTGCTATGAGACAATGGGCCCCTGGGCACAGATGCGCAAAAGACCCTCCCACCGTGAGGCAGGTACACCGCAGCCAACAGCACAATTACTAAATGAAGCAGTACCTCAACGGGATTTACACACACATAAAGTGAGAAGATAAACACTCACTTTAAAGGTATCATGATGGTTTCATTCCTATGATGTCTTCAAACTGAATGTTTAGGCTATTCTTTCAGTTTTCAGTGGAACTTTTGGGGCTCTGTTATTGACACGAATGACTAAGCCATTTGACTATGCAACAAGAAATGCAAAGTTAATAACAGCAACTTAACTCAGAGGCTCTGGCTCAGGGGACCCCTGAACCTTTGGGCCCCTGTAATCCACCTATGCTGCCATGTTACAAGTTTTTTTTTTTCCAATTTTTTCATTCGCAACATCTGTACATAAGCTACTTATAGCTACGTATGCTCTCCTGTGTAAACTGGCAAACATTTAATTACTTCTCGTTGCCCTCTATATAGTAAGAGGCTGGTGGACTAAACAAGCCTAAATTAACCAACAGTTGATGATTAAGTGTTGATTTCCCATCTTTTTTGGGGCATTCTAATGTGAAGTGGCCCTTGCCTATCCACAGATTTTGACTGTAAGAATTCAGACTATCATGCGAATCAAGATCTGGCTGCTTGTGTCTGGATTTTAATATGTTGAGCCCCCCATCTTGACGCAACCTGTTGATTTGTCTCACTCATTTATTACATATACGCAAACAGGAAATGCTTTGGTTTCCTGTGTATGCGATGCAGTGGATCATCTACTCTTAAGTGTTGAGCAGTCTTGTGAATGGAGTGAGCCGTTTACTTCCCACTGGTTTTGGCAACAGAAGGAATCTCCAGTGCATTCAGGGAACTTGTGTCCAGGGATCAAGTCTTTCAGTTGTATGTACGTCTCTAGGTTTCATACTTATTTGTCTGCTTTATATATGTTCTTGCTTTTACATCATTTGCTGTGCAGAGTGTGATCTTTAAAGTGTAATGCAGTGCACCAAACCCTGATAAAATATTGCGCTGTTTGTTTGATTTGCTCTCAGTATGGCAATTTATTGATATGATCAAATGCTGATTATTTTCATTAGAATGTCTAGGTTCTGCTCTAGATGTGCAGATCCACAGAGTAGATGTCTGTTTTTTGTCTGCTTTAAACAAAGATGCAGAGGGAGAAAGCCTTAGTGGCAGCACATGGACAAAGTAGTGTTTGCATGATGCATGTTGTTTAAAGGCACTGCATGTAAATTATCTTCTTACCTGTTGCAGCCAGTACAAAGTTGTAAATATGTTATGTTGTAAATTTCTTTGTTTGTTTTTCAGTTAGCAGTGAACATTTTGATCAAGACGAGCAATTCGCTGCTCTGTAAATCAAGTGGGAAATGTCACTAAAATCCTCCCTTAAAGTCATCCCTTTTTAAGACTCCATTAATGCTATGTTGTGTGTATGTGTCTGACAGGCAGCCAATGGCACCAACCCACATTGTTTTAGTATTGTGATCTTTGCTGAATCCGAATGTTCTGTGTAATTAAGTTGTGCCTTCTCTTGGATTCTTGTGTTTGATTGGAATCTATTGCGGTTAATAGTTTTTCATGTTGCCCCAAAAAATGTAATGTTAAAAGTGTGCCCTTATGCAGATCAATGATATTAGTATTTGTTTTTATGAGGGTAAGAGCATTGTGTTTTCTAATGCCACTGGAATCTAGAGAATATGACAATAATTTAAGTTACTAATTAAAAGCCCCCCAAACAGAGGCAGATTAAAAAAAATAATATATGAGCGTCTTTTGTCACTGAGGTGATGCTCGTAAGTTTTTAGATAAACAGGATATGCAACTCTCTTGATGTGGTTACACAGTGAAAACATTTGAGACCTGAGCTCTTGAAAGCTGTGCACCTATGCTGAGGTTCTTTGCAGAAGGTGCGTAAAATATTCTCCATTGTTGTAAATCTTGGCCGGATTCTGGCCTCTGGGTTAGGGCTGCATGAATATGGCAAATTTAATACTTTTAAAAATGACTAGCTTTTTCGGCACTTCACTCTACTCTACTAGGATTTATTGTACTGTCATCCTCTTACTGTAGCTTTCATTTGGGTCTCTGAATCAATCTGCAGTGTTTCTGAAATGCTGTCTAAATTTGGTTTTTTTATGTTGTAGTATTTCAAGTATATTGAGTGTCAAAACTTTAAGGAAACAGGATGATTTAAAAGCAGTTTGATCAAGGAAAAGATAAAAAAAAACATAAAGGAAGTGCACACAATGCTAAAAAGAGCAATTCAAAGCAATGTAAAGGGATACAACAATACATAGTATGAACAAGCAAAAGTGTGTCTCCTAAAGGCGGGTCAATGCATGAGATGTTGATAACCACACCATGCCATAACCTTAGTTGACTAAACTAAAACAAAACTTAACCACGGTGGCAGATCATAAAACGGTCCTGAATCGTTTCATATATTATAATGATCCTATGGCTTGTATTGGAACCCTCTGACAAATGATGAAATTCTGCTGATGTGAGCTTTCAATCAGAAAAGGCTCTTGATTTTAATTTGTCATCAAAATATTTTGTTTCTCAGTAAAGAGGACTTGCTGCATATTAGACTCAAACATGCTTTTAAGCTTTGCAGTTACACTGTCCTCAGATCCTGGCTCATAATCATCAAATGTGTTTAGTAATTAAAAGAGAAATAAATTGGTAAATCTGTGATAAAGACAAAAAAAGAAGCAATCATGTTTGATAAAAAAAAAAGCACGTGTCTCTTTCAGATCAGCTTTAAGAGAGGACATTCGGTGGGAGACCTGACGACTAAAGTTTAACTGATGTTTTAAAAATCGTCTTGGCCCTTGACATTGAGGAAGCTCAGCCTCCCACAGAGGCCATGCATCTTTTCCGCTCAATGATACCATTAATTACGTCATTGCTATATATTAGAAGGGAAAATCTGGCTCTGACAGAATAAGTATTATGTCTTGTATATTTTATGTGTAGGTCCATCGAAAACTTAATCCAGATCGCATTCTTATTCAATGAAGTCTGCACCAGATAACACACGCGAGCTAAATTCACTGTTTTTTTTTTTTCTACGAATATTTGTAATCTTCGGAAGACACTTTCCACTGTTGGCTTGCTTTCCATAATTTGTACATGTAGTTTATGGTAACACACAAACTCTTTTTAAGATAACATTTTATTAAGTTATAACTACATCATATAAATAATAAATATATAAATAGAAATGTAGAGCTTTATAGGAGCTTATCTCAATTACATCCTCATTGTTGCAAATTGATTGAGAGCTTTTAAATACATTTCACAGCAAATTCTTGTAGAGAAAAATATAGAACTGTAGAAGTACAATATAAATTATATGTAGTAAAAATAAAAACATTCACAATAAATAGTCTCATCTTCAGATTGCAATGACATGGTTATAAATGTAAATATTTTAGAGCAGTGTTCAGAATCAAAGGGTCACTAAAAACGGATATACCTGAGATCACTCCATTCGACATGTAGATGTTGCTTGATTACATAAAATCCTTAAAACACTCTGATGTATTCTTGAAAAGTCCGTCTTCAGAATCAATGGTTGGCAATGTCATCTCATACTAGAGGACGTTTAGTTGTCCACTCTTTGCATTTCATGATGGCTAGGCTCGATTATTTGCAAGTTGAAGTAAGGATAACACTTTATCCAGAAACTCACTGAAAGGAGTTAGAGACTGTCTCTCACAGGCGCATTCAGTGGAGTTGGTCAGTGTCTAGGGAGAAGACGATAAAAGTTACTGCATGCCGTTTGAGTACATTTTTTCTTGACACCTTTTATTTATCATCGGCACTTGATTTGGCAATACTTACATGGCCTATTCCCAATCGTTCTGTGATATGAAGATCCAAGAATTCGACAGCCTGTTCAATGTATTCATTGTGATCTTGACATTCCTTTTTGGCTGTTCCATCAAGTTCTCTCCTAACGCAGTCCAGTGCTTTAGTAATGCATTGTTTCTGTGTGAGTGACAGAAAGAGATGTTTTAACTTCCTTTTACTGCTCTGACTGAGGCAAACTTGTGGCTGCAAATGGAAGCTGTCACATCTGTGAAGTATCAACACCTGCCAAGCTCATTTCCTGTAGTAGAGAGCCTTTGTATGTGGTTTATAAAAGCTCATCTAAACCCTGACACTTGATATTCTTTGATGCTGGGGAGTACCCAACATCACTTTTTTTTGTCCTTGACTTAGCATTCACAGACTGATCAATCCATCATCATCATGTACCATACATATACCATATTTGATTGTGTTGTTTTCTTGGAATGCATCATTACATATGAAAGAACTGGAAATCTAAAACTTGACAATATAAAATATACCCTTACCTCCACATTTGTTGGAGAGTAGAATATTGTATCTGATGGCTGTATGGACAGAATAAAACAGACTATTAGAAACTTGTCAGAAACTTTACAAACCTTATACGGAAATACATTAGGCTTAAAATGACTTACACATTTGACATGTTTCTGCATATCGTTAATTCCGAAGTTACTAATGGGTAGTGAATTTGTTTGAAGGCAACCAGAGAGAGTTATCCAGAAGGCAATCCTAATGAAGTTCTCTATTTTCATCTTGAAGGCTTGTCAGATTGATAAGCACGTTGTCTAGTAGAAGTGTTGTATTGGTTTACTCTCCCCCCCTGAGCTGTATTGAATTTATATAGCTGTGGGGTGGAAAGGGTGGGCTGAATTAGTTGTATCGCCTAATGCATACAGCGTTGTTTTTCCTTTAGATGACTCTTGGAATTTTTTTTTTTTTTTTTACAATGCTACTACAACATGGTAAAATCCCTCAAGTGGCCTATTGTAGCACAGCATTTAACTTCAAGCTCTTATGAAAGTAGGTTGGCCGTTCCTAGTTTGTGGTGCAGAGGTTTTTTTCTTTCTTTCTGTTTGCTCTGTTGGGCAAATGTTTATCATGAACTGACACTTTAAGCCATATCTTAACTATCTTTCTCTCTGTGATTCACAATTCAATAAAGCACAGCTCACTGACGAGAAACAACACACAGAGATAATAACTGAATGCTGGGCCCTTGTGCTCAGCATGTTTGTTTATCAGCTCAAATTAGTTTTGCAAATTTAATGCATATATATCACTTTTCAGAATAGAAGTTAGAAAAAGAAGAGGGAAATAAGAGGTAATAGAGAATAAGAAAGTATGATAATAATAATAAAAAAAAAAAAGGAAATCAGGTTTACAAATCATAAAATATAGAATCTAGAAAATAACCTTAACCAAATGTAGAGTAATTCAACTGTTGCACATCTCTTGCTGTCATAATGTGGGCTACATCTGCTTTGACATTGTTCAAACTGTCCCTAAAGGTAATTCATCATGATGTGATCAGTGAATAGTATCCACTGATCACATCATAATCAGTGGATACTATTCACCACAGTTTCCTCAACGTGGAGGTATGAACCTTGTAGTGCCCAAAGGGGAATTTTCACAATGAGCCTCAAAATAGCATCAATTATTGAACATCTTTTTACACCAGATACACATTTGCAGTATAACATAAAATCTTAGGTTGATAAAAACAAATGAAGCGCATAATCTAGAAGTGTAAGCATATTATTTATTAAATGCCACTGTTTGAGCCACTGAATGCTGTGCGCGCCTCTTAGATTTGCATCTTGTTCATAGTGTACCTACGTCCTGAATTCAAAGTCTATATTCAAATGAGAACGTGTGTGATGGATTTCTATTTATAGCTATTAGTTTCATCAGTCAACTACCAGTCATTGTTGCTAGTTACTTTTCCACTTTCCATTTCCACATGGTGTTTTTTTTTTTTTTTTTTTTTTTTTTAAAACACTTTCTTGTCGGTGTATTCCCACCGCCTCCACTACCACTGAACACAGGTCATAAACTCTGAATAAATCATTAAATGTATTGAGTTAGAACTTGTTTAAAATCCTCAAATTATTAAAGAAATTTGTGTGTTTTATTATCATGAGTTGAAAGGCCCGATATAAATGACTGAGTTATCACAGTGAGTTTACTGCGTTTACACTTAACACAATTACTATCGACCTCGTAAAGGGGATGCACCCTATTTTCCCCCTGATAATGCTACACGGAACAACACAAACCCGTGTTTACGTCGGTAAAAATTAGGATTAGGCAAAGGTGAATTATGTTATCATGATGTGTTCAAATGGGAAGAACAAATGTAATCTCATTAGTGAAGTGTGTGCTTTTAGTCTGAAGTAAGTTAATTAACGGTATTTCAAGTTTTAGTTTAATTTTTATTGAAAACTATTTGCATTACCTCGCAATGATTTGTGTCTTGATGCTAAGCAGAGTTTAGTGCACTTCTCATTCCATAAGGACGAGTGGCTTTCATAGTGTTCAAGAAAGAACGAGTTGACAGCAGACGAGCATACCCTCCTTAAGTCTTGGGTCTATTTAAGGAGTTACAGAAGTAAAGGATAGTAAAGTCTGCTATTTTAAATCGGTTATCCACATTAAAAAGGAAAATCTTTGTTACCAACACTGGTGTCGACATTGACAGGGTGTGAAAGTGACAGTAACCTCACGTTTAACCAAATTCTAGCTTCAGCATTTAACAAGCGCACATTTTTCTTCCCTGTTCACCACCATTGTTTTTTAGAGAGGAGTTGCAATGAGCAAATGCAGTAATACTTTAAAATAAAAGTCATGAATTGTCATTGAAATTCTTAACATTTTATTAGAACATTTTCACATGTCTTATACATAAATGTTGTACATCAGTTGCACAATAAATAAATATATAAATTAATTGAGAACTTTTTGCAGGGTTTCTGAAATGTTACTTAGCGGGAAAAACAAATCAAATTTTAGTGCAATGTATAATATTAAATATTGATAAATTAAAGGAAAACATCTGTAGGCTCAGTGTCCGGTAGGGTTGTTGAGAAGTTGAACAAAACTTAGGAAGTTGTTCACAAAGGTCTTAAACTGGGATCCTGTGGTTTCCAAACTGCATTCCGAAGAGTTTGTCTGTGTCTGAGGAGAGGAGGCTGGTTTAGTATTGGATCATGCATTTTGAGTGAGGAACTCAAATCTAAATAATTTATATAGGAATACAACATTGTCAATACTCACAGAGTTTGAGACCCTTTCCAGAGTTTCCAGAGTGTCTGCAATTCGCTCCTCATCATCTTCACAGTTGTCTCTAGCATGTTGCAGCCCTTCCATGTAGAGCGTCATGGCTGCATCATAGCAGTTTGCCTGAGAAAGACACAGCAAACCCTTGCGTCACACTTTGTCAAGTGATGAAAATCAACACAATAATGAAAAGTTTAAATTGATTCAATTTCAATGTTTAATGTCATTCCATTTCTCTTAATCACATGCAAATGTTGTTAAAGAAACCGATTTTAGCAATTTTGACAAAAAATTATCTTCAGCTCTTAGTGGTAGACAGTAGACTGGCTAACATGAGAGGCCAGTCTGTCGAAAGCAAAGAAAAGTGTGGCGACGTAAACACAGCCTTGAAGACAGTTGCTGCACTCTGCAAAAGCAGCATCAACATCCTGAATGAGCATTAAAACCTTATCGGCAGTCATCGCTTACCTTCACGTTTGTTGGAGAAGTGAAAGTCACTTTCTTGTCCTACAACAAATTGAAACAAAGGACAAGTTTTAGTATCCACTTTCAGTGAAGGATTTCCTTAATGGGAACTCCTGATCAGTTTTCCAAATGTTTTTTCTAAAACAGTTTATCATTAAATAACTCACACATTTGACACTTTTGTGTAGATCAGAGATGCCCAAGGCAGCCGTATTGAAGCCCTTCCCAGAGCTTACAGGTTTTGCTTGAAGAGAGCCAATGAGAAAAAACATCCAGAGGGCAATTCTGTAACACTGCTCCATATTGAACTTTTGAAAAGCTTGATTGTGGTTTCCTGTGAAGATGTGCTGTAGCTCTGTTTGTTCGTTGCTTGTGCTGCCCTCTGGTTCAGTTTGCTATTTTATAGGGTACAGCTGACAAAAAATGAAAAAATGAGTAGGCTGGTTAGGTGTGTAGTAGTAGGTCGTCTTATTTTTTCCTATTAATCATGTTGCCTTTTCCCCTTATCAACTTCATGATGAAAACCCCCTAGAGCAAAAAAAGATCAGTGGTGATTACTGACAACTTTGGCAGTGTGTCCACATTTGAACAAATACAATTTTTTTATAGTTTTATCCCATCATAAATGAAACTGGATTTGACAATATAAAAACCCAGTTGCATACAGTAGGGATTTCACGATACCAGGAATTCAGTAGTCGTTACCCATATTCTCAGTATTAACTCGATACCACGGTTAAACAAAACGATAAATGAAAATAAATAAATAAAACTAAATTTTACAAGATTACATTTGAAAACATGGTAATGTTATAATTTACCCTGAACCAAGACGCATTTTTACTGAATAGAGCCTTGAATGCACCTTTTAATACAAGTCAGCACCCAGCGATACTGGCTGCTAACAACAGCACAGGATGTGTTGTTAATGTGGCATTATCAGGGAAATAATAGGCTGCGTCTCCTGTATGCGCCGATAGTGAGTTTACTGAATAAATAAATCAAAAGAGTCAATTGTGTGCGTACTGTGTGCGGAGCGAGTGTTTGTTTTAGTGAAAGAGAGAGCGGTGGATGCGCCGGTAGCAAACCCCTGTAGGTGAGTGAGGGAGCAGAGACCTGCAGTCCTGGGCGCACTGACGGACTTGTGTGCTTCAGGAAATCATGAGAATAGACATTTTAATGTCTTATTTGTTTTCGGATTTTAATGCATCAAAGGGGGCGGCGTTCATTTCGACCAGTGCGTACAGTACTTATGGTAGCTATGGTATCTGCGGTTCTGTTAAAAAATGAGGAACGGCATGTTTTCAGAATTTTGGCATCGACTTGGTACCGAAATATCGGTATTGTTTTCCATTCCAGAATGTATGAATAAGAATAGTGATGTTGATAGGTAATAGAGCAGCAAGTAAAAATAGACAGGAGCAGGATTGGCTACAAGGACACATGAACCTATCTTGTGTGACTTGCGTCACTCATAAATTAATAAAGGGTTTCTCTTACACATACAATTTTATGGGGATTCCCCACAAGTCTCCCAGGTAGCAGAGGAACCACGCCACAACGTCTGTGCATTGTCACATCGGGCATTGTCGTCAGTTATTCTCTATTACTAGTGCTTCACTGGTTAGGTTTCAGTTTTGAGGTTTCTTCAGGAGTCACCAAAAATAATTAATGTGTCAGGATTTTGACGTGAATGAAGAGGGTGGGGAAATTTTCTATCCATGGAATTTCTCGCTCTGTGGGGGCATGCCTGCTGTTTCCATGTCTTACTGTGAAGTCCTTGCCCACACCTTGATATTAAGGTGCAAACTACTACTTTTGTGACTTTTCAAGCAAAAAGATAAAATTTAATTTACAGCGCCCTTATCAAATTCAACGTGCGTTTAATTCTTATCTTATATCATAAACAAACTCAAATTGTTGCTGGGATGCAACATGTAAAATCTGGGGTTCAACTCAAATTTCACACTGTGCAGATTTCCTGTTTTTTATGTTCATTGAGATTCTGTGTTGCAGGTGTGTTTGAGGTTTCGCTGTCTTACTTAAATCTTCTCCTTGTTGCAACAGGTCAAGAAAGGACTTGTAGAGCTCTGTCATCAACGGATTACTCCATGATGATATTAATGTTTCTGTGATGTAGATTTTGATCGTGTGGGAAAGCAGAGATATGGGCTAAACTAAACGCAAATCCCTTGAATCCCTTTGTGACCACTATGTGTTTTTTTTTTGGTTTTTTTGGCTCTAACAAAGTACTGATTCATATTTACCACAAGCACAAACTGCCTACAGAACAGGGCATGTAAATCATGCTGTCCAACTTTGGGAACTCCCACATGTGCTTTTCCGTTAGTTACTTTGTATTTCTTCATCTACATGAAAGCTACAAATGAACAGATTTTCAAACTTTGATTTATTTTTCATTTCATATAGCTTATCATATATTACTTACTTACCTATACTATTACTTGTATAGGTATTTTGTTTCATTGATATGTAAGGGGGTTAAATTGATTTCACAAAAGGGTAATAAACGTTAAGCAGTTGCTTCCAGCTTTGCACCTATTGCAATTTGCTGACAGCAAAAAAGTAATTGAAGCACTATGTATTTATCTAGTTGTGGCTGTTCAAGGTTTTATTTATTTATTTTTTTTTTCTATCTGCAGAGACGTAGTAGAATCAAATGCTATCCCCCATGAAAGGGAAGTCTTATGACGCTTTGTGTGGGGTGATGACACCTCAGCATTGTGTCAGGGTGGTGGCTTGCTCAGAATGAATTTCTGGATTATAAAAAATCTGTCCAGTTTTTTCATGTTTCCTGCACTGCTACCTGCAAGCGTGTCGTTAAAGGAGAGGAGGCATTGGTCTTTGTTTTAGTCAAAGGGAATTTTTCTAAACAAAAGTTTACATTATACGTTTTCCATCCTGCACAAATTGCAGCTCTATTGTGCATTTGTTTCTACATGTTTCCATCTAATTTCAGCCGCAGTTTGGTCAGAACAAGGTGGTAGGCTGTGGCCACACTGATGCACTGTTCTGATTTATTTCTTAATGTTTGTGTACTGTTAGTGCTAATGACATGACCTATCTGCAATTTAATCTCAAACTCTTTCTTGAGGGTGAGAAAGTTCATTGATGGTGTTTGCTGTAATCTTTACCCCGGTTTATTTATATCTATCTATCTATGCACTAATAAACTATGTCACATTAATCATTCCATATTTATTCTAGCATTTGCACTCTGCACTATTGTACTACTCTGCATTTCATATACATATTTATATCTGTACAATAGTAGTTAAAGGTTTGTTGTTCTTGTTTTAGCTGTATGCCTATTTCTGTGTAAGTACACACTCATACACACACACACTTGGCTAATAAAACTGATTCTGATATTGGCCATTACATGATCTCTTCCTAAAGCAATTTTAACGATGGGGATAGGGGACACAATCCAGTCCTTTTTTCTATATAAAAATGCGTTTTTTATCTAAAGTTTTTATGAGGCTACAGCAGTCTGGAAGATACCTACTTGATGTGTCTAATTCAAAGTTAAGACTTTTTAATATGAAATTCTCTTTGTGTGACTGCACCTTTCCTGCAGGTAGACAATACTCTGTGGCGAGACACAAAGAGGGCAATATGGAAGATCTCCACTTGATTTCTCTAACGTAGACTGCTGACACCTCATATTCACCTCAGCTTAACGTAAGACATAATGTTCAACTCCAAACTGTGGATTGTGGCTCCCTTCACTTCTGTTGAAATCACTTCAGGAAGGAACCTCTTCAGGGCGAGTATGGAGAGGCCACTCGATCTGTTCAAACAAGGCCAGCTGGAGGCTAGATCATCCAAAACTAACAAACTTAAAAATAGTTTCTGTGATTTCAAACGTGACAAATTTCTCCCATCATGGCTGTTATTAGAGCCAAAATAGCTGACGTGCAGGCACAAGGCCATAGTGTCTTGCTCTTGTCTCTATTTTTTAAGTTCAGTTTACACATATTATGCATTTTTCCTGGCCAGTTTACACCTTAACCCTTAAACCGATTGTACACAGCCGCACACCACCAAGAGAGATTCTCACAAAAGAGACTTTCATGGTCTCTTCATGAAGTGTTTGCCTGTTCCACAGCTGTTTGGCTGTGTACTCATACTCATCTGTTCAACACAGCTGCTTGGGTTGCTTTTTTTCATCACAGTGTGGTTTCAACTATAAGATAGGCAATTCCACACTGCATTGCAACATTTTGCCAGAACATTGTACCATGTTCTTTTTTCTTTTTTTTCTGAACAAAGTTTAAGTGAATTAATATGCTGCAGTAGGTTTTGCCTAAACTCTGATTGTCCTAACGGTCCACTAAAGATATGACCTCATTATTTAGTAACACACTAATGCTGTTTCAGCTTTTAAATCCTGGAAATGTTGAGATATTTAGAAAGGAAAATAAGCATAAACGAAAAAAAAACAATTGTTTTCTATGGCCATACAAACCTCTACACTAGGTTGCCATAGTGGTATGCAGACAGTTGTATAATAATGGGGACTTCTTTGATAATCACAATTAATCAACAACACATAATGAATCTCACAATCAAATCAAGTTTATCTATATAGCCCGATATCACAAATTATACATTTGTCTCAGTGGGATTTACAGGCTGTACAGGATACGACACCCTCGGTCCTTAGACCCTCGCATCGCACAAGGAAAAACTCCCTAAAAGATACCCCACAATTAGTGGGGGAAATATGGAAGAAACCTCAGGGAGAGCAACTGAGGAGGGATCCCTCTCCCAGGATGGACAGGGCAGGACCAGGGCAACAGGTGCAACCACGATTCCCGATCCAGAAGTAATCTTTAATAGTGGCAACCTGCCAGATGAGGGACACAGAAACTTCGGGGATGATGTCCTGGATGGTGAGTTAGTAACATGCATTTAAGGGACATGAATGCATATCGATAGAGAGGGAGAGGAGGAGAGAGGAGTGAGTACCCCAACAGTCTAAGCCTATAGCAGCATAACTAGGGGCTGGTCCAAGGCAAACCTGAGCCAGCCCAAACTATAAGCTTTATCAAAGAGGAAAGTCTTTAGCCTGCTCTTAAATGTGGAGAGGGTGTCTGCCTCCCTAACACAAACTGGTAGCTGGTTCCACAGTAGAGGAGCTTGACAGCTGAAAGCTCTGGCTCCCATTGTACTTTTAGAGACTCTAGGAACCACAAGTAACCCTGCACTCTGGGAGCGCAATGCTCTAGTTGGTTTATAAGGTACTATGAGATCCTTAAGATAAACTGGAACCTGACCATTAATCGCTTTGTAGGTCAGGAGAAGGATTTTGAATTCTATTCTGTTCTTGTTTCCTAGTTCTTGTCAATACTCGTGCCGCAGCATTTTGAATCAACTGAAGAGTCTTAAGGGATTTTTTGGGACAACCAGATAATACGGAGTTGCAGTTATCCAGCCTTGAAGTAACAAATGCATGGATGAGTTTTTCTGCATCTTTTTGAGACAGGATGTGCCTTATTTTTGCAATGTTACGCAGATGAAAAAAGGCAGACCTTGAAATTTGTTTTATGTGGGAGTTAAAAGACATATCCTGATCAAAGATAATGCCAAGATTCCTTACGGTGGTGCTGGAGGCCAAGTTAATGCCATCCAGAGTCACTATGTCATTAGACAATACGTTTCGGAGGCGTTTGGGGCCAAGTACAATAACTTCAGTTTTGTCGGTGTTCAACATCAAAAAGTTGCAGGACATCCAATTTTTTATGTCTTTAAGACATGCTTGAAGTTTAGATAATTGTTTGGTTTCATCTGGCTTGATTGATAGATATAATTGGGTATCATCTGCATAACAATGAAAGTTTATGGAGTGATTCCTTATAATATTGCCAAAAGGAAGCATATATAAGGTAAATAGAATAGGTCCAAGTACAGAACCTTGCGGGACTCCATGACTGACTTTGGTTTGCATGGAGGATTCATCGTTAACGCATACAAACTGAGATCGCTCACATAAATAGGATTTAAACCAGTTCAGTGCGGTTCCTGCTATGCCAATAAAATGTTCCAGTCTCTGTAGTATAATGTCCGGGTCAACAGTGTCAAAAGCAGCACTGAGGTCTAACAAGACCAGAACCGAGACAAGTCCTTTGTCTGATGCCAGTAGAAGGTCATTGGTAACTTTCACCAGAGCCGTCTCTGTGCTATGATGAACTCTAAATCCAGATTGAAAAACCTCAAATAAAGTATTGTTATGTAGAAAATCACAACCGTTTTTCGACTACTTTCTCAAGAATTTTAGCGAGAAATGAAAGGTTTGATATCGGTCTATAGTTGACTAAAACCTCTGGACCAAGATTGGGCTTTTTAAGAAGCGGTTTTATTACAGCTACTTTAAATGATTCTGGTACATAGCCAGATAACAAAGACAGCTTTATCATATTTAATAACGAGGTGTTAATTAAGGGTAAAACTTCTTTAAGCAGCTTAGTTGGAATCGGGTCGAAGAGACAGGTTGATGGTTTAAAAATTGTTGAATTTAGTTGGTTAAGGTTGATCGGCGAAAAGTAATCTAGATATATTTCAGGTGTTACAGTTGTTTTTAAGGTTACTGTATTAGAAGCTAAATCATTACCAGTTGAGGAGAGGAGATTTATTTGATTAATTTGGTCTCTAATAATTAGAATTTTATAGTTGAAGAAGCTCATGAAGTCGTCGCTACTGAGTGATATAGGAATTGAAGGCTCAGCATAGCTGTGGCTCTCTGTCAGCCTGGCTACAGAGCTGAAAAGAAACCTGGGGTTGCTCTTATTTTTTCTTCTATTAATGAAGAGTAATAAGCTGCTCTGGCCTTATGGAGAGCCTTCTTGTATGTTTTAAGATTATCTAGCCAGACTAAACCAGATTCTTCCAATTTGGTAGATCGCCATTTCCTCAAGTTTTCTTGAATTTAGTTTTAGTTTGGGGGTTAAGCCACTTTCTGTTTTATTATCTTCTTTTTTTAGAGGAGCGACAGAGTTGAGTGTCATTCGCAGTGAGGCTGCAGCTCTATCAACAAGATGATTAATTAATTAATTGAATGCAAAACATGGTTGCTTTCAGGATACTGGAGCAGTTCACATAATAAATAGTAATATTAACACTGATAATAATTACAAATATGTGTACAGTTTAAGAGGAGGAACAGGAACACTTATCTTGCATTTAATTAAGGAAAAGACTGTACCGTCGTGTAGGTGCTTGACTATAGAGATATCCTTTATTTTAAAACAACTTGGATGTTTTAAACAGTTTATAATTGCACTTTAATTTAAAATGCTACCAGTCACATTGTTACACTGAAATGCACATTTCCCATAGCAAAATGGCAGAGAGAGATGTTTTTTGTTTTTGAGGTTTATCTTGTGGGTTAAGTCAACACGTGGTCAAATTTTTGTAAGAATCTTTTTTTTTTTTTTTTTTTTTTTT
>CALSBV010000271.1:3427634-3475724 GCA_943590825.1 Bovichtus diacanthus
GTTTGTCTTTTAACTCGTCTTACTCAAAGGGGGCTTGTGAAAATAGATTGTCTACATAATGGTGACACATTCTTGACCTTTAAAAAGTTAATAATAAAATCATCTTTTACCAGCAACGACCACACTTGCAGCACTTTGTTGTTTTGGAAATTGATCATTTTATGGGAAAAGAAAAACAGTAGCGGAGCAGTGGGAGTATTGAACAGACTGTTGTGTGAATGGTGTTTAACCACAACAGAAGGGGAATAACACGCAGCTGAGGGGCTGTGAAGATATTAAAGGCCACGAAACTGCCAGTATACAAAAACATCAAACTCCAATTGGAAAGTTTTGTTCTAAAATCAAACATCCACCGTTTAAACAACACCTACTCTTCCAAAATGACTGTATCGTGTCGCTAAATCACCCTCTTTCTCTCTGTGATGAGTCTTTTGAATTATCAGTATTTTGTTAAACTTAATATCTATAATTATTTGAATAAAGGCTCTCAGTTAAAGTGTTTTTGTGCTGCACAGCTGTAAAACAAAAAACAAATCGGATGGAAGGCATTAACTTGAAAATAACACTTATAAAGTCCTGAGGAGGTTTGTTTGTGACAGCAAGTGATGAGCCTGAGGAGCTTTAAACATCATTCTTCTATAGCATCAGGACACAATGTTAGTTAGTTAGTTAGTTAGTTTGTTAGAAACTGTGTAATACACAATGTGGAAAATTGTCTTTGGCTTCACCACAATAAACCTGAATAAAAAATAAGACCGTAGTAAGAAAGTGTAAAAGCACTTGGGGTTCAATCATATGCTATCAATTAGAGTTGAACAGGCCTATTACAAAAAGTATATATATGGAAATATGCAAAGTCATTAATCATATCAAGCCATGTCATCAGCATATTAAAATTTTTCGGAAAATCTGAATCTTGCATTCTGAATTCATTGGTGTACGTCGAACATTTTATGCTTTGTTTAAAACGGTCAGTTCTGACACGGTGCCGTCTGAGGACTCTGAACGGTCAGACAGAAACTCTCTGACGCACACATTAGACCATTTTTCACCCTTAGATCCAGAAGCCTTTTCAGCAGGATGAGTCTTCATTGTATTTAAAGCTCAACTAAAATCAAGAAATAAAACTAGCATGTAGTCATTTGGCCACTGTATTAGATAAAGTTAGGGTTGCATCATCTTAAATCATTACGGTGCAAATTTGTATTTGTTTGTGTCCACTCAAAGAGAGTTTCAGCAGCGTTTTTCAGATCTCACCTGGTGTGTGGTGTACTTTGAACTCTGAGAAGGTGGCTGGATTTGAGTCACAGGGGGTAACATAAGATGAACCTTTGAAATACTGGCCTTTTCATTTGGCTCATCTATATCAATTTCCAGTTTCAGCTCGACAGATGAACAGAATTAAAGGAATTCATATAAATTCTATATTCTGGCACTTTTAATTTGGTAAAAAAGTGAACTTAAATAAATCAGAAAGCATGCAGCCGTGCCTATAATTTTATCTTGGGCTTAAGAAAATATGAATTACTTTAAAGAATTCATTAAGTACCATTAGCATCTTCAGGACCTGAGAAAGTTGTCATAAAACATTTTATGTGTGGTATATCATTAACACTTGGGACAAAGCTTTTCATATTTTCCACCCGACGTTCTTCCGCTGTCTAGAACAGGTTATCAGAACTTTCACAATCAGTGGCAAGCATCCTACAAAATAATAAACAGCCGTCAGACGGCTCGGAAAAACACGTCACTACAATATCCTGTTTCTTTTAATGAGGTCTGGCGTTTTGGTCAAACGCAGTTTTACGCTGTATATTACATATTAATTAGCAGGAGCATCTTTCCTACAACATGATCAGAACATGTAAGTAAGAGAGAGTTTTACTGTATCTTTTACAGACGATGACTTGATTCAATACCTCAAAACCTGAAGTGAGAGTGACTTTTACTGAGTTACTCATCTCGAGTTTACTGTTTGTCATTTCGGTCTGCACTGCAGTAACATAATTCTGGTTAGTAGACATCGACTTAGTCATATGACTTTCACTGTATGTTCCCCGACATTTGACCATTACAGGCGTGCTTTGCTTTGCAGAATGTACTCTGCAGCGTACTCAGTGAAAAGAGACAGTTTAGAACATTGTGAATCTAAGGGGAGCATTTCTTATATGCACATGGAAACATTAAACTCTTGCAAACACTGCCTGTTTATAAGTAATATAAACACTTGATGCTGAGAAACTAAGGTATATGTAAAAGTAACACCAGGCAAATGCGATGAAATATATTTAATTGTCTTGCATTGTAGAAAAATCTGTGCAAAGATACAGTATGTTAAAAATATTTATTCACAAACTACACAAATCTGCCCCCCCCCCAAAAAAAAGCTTCTGTATAAACTGATAGAATCAAAGATGGATCTTAGAAAAAGACCCCAGATCAGGACTGTAACACACTCGGGTTCAGTAGAGATTGGTTTTCTTCATTATCCTCAAGAACTCCTGCTCGTTGATCTCACCATCACCATCCACGTCTGCCTCGTCGATCATTTCCTAAAATGGTTCGAAACAAAGTGCACTGAAATCTGTGCACGATATATATCACATGACAGACCACTAAAAACCCTCAACTCTCAGTAGGAGCGGCTGTGCATCAGTGCATCCCCGTTCCCAAGTTCCTCTGAAATAACCGAACAATATAATTGCTGTTTTAATATCACATGTAAGAACATAACAACATAAGGGGAACTATGAGAGAGAAGAGAAACAAGTCTTGTTTGTAGTAAGTTTTGGAATGTAAGGTCATATACCATTTAAAAGATGATAAATCAAATGTATTGTTCTTTATTGCTAAAAAAAATTATATTTTTAATAAAGTTAAATTATTTCTAACTTCCTGAGCTGTCCTATAAATGTATTGCTTTAAAAGGCAGAGGTTTTCAAAGTGGGAGGTGAGCCTTCCCAGGTTGTTACATATACATACTCGAACTGAAAACACATTTGTTTTCTTATGTAGCATAAAGGTAAAACAACTGCATTTTGTTGTGCAACCCTGTGTTGTACAATGACAATAAATCAACCTTGAACCTAAATGTGTGTGATTTGGTTCAAGAGATAGTTCCGAGATGAAGTAGTTTTGGGAAATTTTTACCATTTTTCCCCAGAGCCAGCCTGAGGGCATTCCTTTTTTTATGCATTTGTTGTAGTCTGAAGTCATGTCACACAGCAATAATAGGCTATATTGGCTCAATTGTTGAGTGTCTATGGGATCAAATAATATAATCATGATCCCATAGGAATTGAGCAAGTAAACTAAGCATGGTGAGGGGGTGTCCTTTTCCAATCTTTGTCTGCGGGGAGGCCCACAGTTTTAGAAACCCCGGCTTAAGGCATTCTGCTACTATTAAAACAATTTATGAATAGTTGCATAGTGTCACAGAATTGTACTTGATCACAAGCCACATTCTGGTAACTTTTCTGTGGCTTGTGTCTCTGCAGCAACCAATTATTTTGGGGCTTTATCTACTTATACTAGTAAATTCTAGGATGTGTGTTCCTAAACATACTGCACCATATTAAGTGTGCGATTAAGTTGATACGTAGTGCACACAATCTATGCAAAGGAACACAATCTGAAAGTAGGATATTACTCTCAATCATCAAACAAAAATGTTTTACAATATACCTCAACTCTGTATACATTTATTATTATCTTTTTTAAATAGTAAAACATTAATTAATTCACAAGTTAATGAATTCTACATTAATGCACCAGTCAATCCACCAATCTAAATGCATTCCTGTCACTAAAAGAAAAGCTTGAAGGTTATAGAGGTTTATTGGAGACCTGTTGCCAGATTGTGACATTTCTACACATTTTTTGAAAGCAAGACCTAATAAATACAAAAATAGAAAACATCTTTCTGGGTAGGGGCAAGTCTAGGTGGGTGGACCACCAAAAACAAATTATATATGTAGTACATTGGAAACAATGCATGTCAATAGAAAATACAATACCTGTAATTCGTCATCGGTGAGGTTTTCACCAAGCTCCTTGGCAACTCTCTTGAGATTTTTGAACGAGATTTTTCCTGTGCCATCATCATCAAACAGCCGAAACGCCTTTATTATTTCTTCTTTGCAGTCTTTTTCACTCTATTATCAATAAAGACATGACAGACATGATTGATATGTTACAGCCTCAATTTACACTTTCTAAATCTACATTTTCTAAAACCCAATTCATGTTTTGTGTCTGTTCAAAAATGGAGTGCGATTTGCATTAATGCTATTTCTCTGTGTTCAAACACATTGGATTATTAATTAGTTTGTGTTTGCAACTTTATGAATTGTTACACAGGTTTTCCAACACTAGAAATGACACATTTTCATTTCTAAGAAGTTTCCATGTTTTGTCGAACAGCTGTTTCACACTCACCATTTTCACTGTCATTATACTGAGAAAGTCACTGAAGTCAATAGATCCAGAGCCCTCTTTATCAATGTCTGCAATCATCTTCTTGATCTCTTCTTTCTTTGGTTCAAACCCAAGTGCTCTCATGGCAACCTGTGGCACACACGGGGAGATCTGAGGCTGCTGTGGCACTGTTATCAGGGGATTTGGTCATCTACACATACACTCGATGACCTCGACAATAAACTAGGAACTAACCTTTAGCTCCTTCACATCTATTGTTCCAGTGCCATCTGTGTCAAAGAGATCAAAAGCCTCTTTAATTTCTTGCTTTTGCTCCTCATTCAGTTCGCTTTTGGGACCTGCTTTTTTCCTTTGACTAGCCGAAGGAGTTGGTTTTCGGTAACCTGAAGCCTGAGAATAAAAAACAAACAAACATTAAGATTTGGTTGCTAGTTCATTATGGTAGTTACTCAGTTAGCAGGTGCGGCAGAGAGACCCCCGGGTGATGTTTGTGCGTGTTAATCAACAGTTACTATCATGCTAGTTAGCTAACTTTAGCTTCCATGCTGCTGCGCGAGACCAAGCAGAAACACGTTTTTAACAGCTTTAGCTTAGTGTGTGTCAGCCTTTCACGGTAAATCTCGAAACTTCCTGAAAAGTTAATACAGTGCAGGTTTCATAAAAGTCATTTCTATGAAGGAATACCATTTAAATGAATGATTCACCCGGGGAAGTCTCAATAGTGTGTCTGATAACCGGATGTCAACAAAACAGGCACGCAGCAACGGTTTTTTGTTGAATGACATGGGAGATAGCCAATAGAAACCATCATAGCACCGTGACGCAAGCATATTAGCCAATTGTAAAGATAAATGGGCTGGTTTTGACTGTGTCCGCCAATGGTTGACATCGTTTCCTGTCGCCGAGCAACCAGGAAAGAATGCGCACGCGCAGTGCTTAATCGTCGAGCCGGAACTGCTGTGTAGTGGGAACAGAAACAACAATCATACATTATTAAATTAAGGTAACAATATACTCTTTATCAATAGATTACGTTTGTTTTGCTGACGCATCATTTTGGGATATGGCTGGTTTAAGTTCACGTTTGCTTCGTTTTTGACAGGAGGAATATAAAGGAATATAAAATAAAGTATTAGCTTATTAGCTTAGCTTGCAAGCTGCTGCTTGACTTGCAGGTCTGTCGAGCTTTCTCTCAATTTCACTTGCCCCTCTAGATGTTATGTTTTTTACAATGTTTATTTATTACTGTTGTAGCTGCAGTTGCATCTATGATGTTGACCACACTTCTTACCAGTGGTTAAAGAAGTATTCACATCCTTTAGTTAAATTAAAGTAGAAATAAGTTATCACAATGCCCACTTAATTGCTAGTCCTGCATTCACATTTTTAAAGTTATCAAGTATTACTAGTTAAGTGTACCTACATTTTCAAACGTAATGCAAACTATGTATATTATATTGTTGTTTTATTAATGCCTTAATACTTACTGATGCTTAATTTAGTATATAACAATGCAACATATTTTATACATCACATATTTTGTATGAAATGTTATAATTTTCAGGGTAACCTTTTACTACAGTAGATGCCAGATAACAGTAGGCAACTAGTAGTGTACAATATTCCCCTCTGAAATGTAATGAAGTAAAAGTATATTGTGATTTTTTATTTTTTTAATTTATTTATTTATTTTTTTCACTTGGTAACAGGTTGACTAATGTTTCTTGTCCTTTTTACAATTCAGGCTCGTCAAGTAATGCTGGGAAGTACAATTATAAACCATCGACAACATGTTGGACTGCAGAAGCTCTCAGGGCTGGCAGGAATCACACATTGCTTTTTGGGCCCTAATAAAAAGTACAAATTTATCCAAGATGAAATGAGTGGGGAGTCAGCTCTCGTCTCTTCGTGTTTCGGCATCTTTGAAAACCTGCAGCTGACCTGCGCGGTGGGTCAGCTGGTTTACGAGACTATTCAAGCCCAACAGAAGGTCTATCGTACAGGGTCAGGATGCCTGCTGTTTCTCGCAGGAGCGTGGAGCCGTGCTGCTCTGGAGTGCCTTCAGAGAGGAATTTCAGTAGCAGACATAATCTCGGCTATGTCTGAAGGAATGGATATATGCTTTGATGTTTGCAGGAAATGCAGCGTCTCCACCAATGGTCTTGGTGTAGAGCAATCAGAGAGCCTCACTGCGACGTCTCATGGTTTAGGGATTCAACTGTCAAAGAAACCCATTGTGGAGGCGTCACAAGCGTCGTGCCACCTGCAAGGGACAACAAAAGTTGGTCACAAGACTCTAAACGGCAGTGGACAAAGGAAAATAAAGCTCAGCAGACACTTTTACGAGGCCAGGTCAGAAGATGTCTCCCCAGTACCGCAACCTCATCAGCTCAAGCTTCCTGACATTGCACACGTCGCTGAGGGATTGAGTCACGGTTGTGTCGATGCGATGAATTTAGTTGTCGAAGCCAGCCGAATACAGTCAAAAAATAATCAGCACGATATCAGGTGTTCCACGTTGGATGTTACTAAAGTGGTGACTTGTGTGCTACCTGGTTTACCAGAGGAACATGCATGCGTTTTACCAGGCTGCATTGTTCTTGTATCTGCTGAACAGGCTTCAGTTGCACATCACCTAAAAGAACAGCGCTTGAAGGTTGCTCTAATTAATGGAGATTTATCATATACCTATCGCCATCTTGGCTTTAAAAAGCCAACAGGTATACAGTGTGTGAGTGACCAGTCAGACTTTTCGAGTTCAAGCAAAGACGAAGAATGGATGGAAAAGACTGCGACACTTCTGTTGAACCTGGAAGTGAACCTGCTACTTGTCAGCGGGCTTGTTAGTGAGAAAGTGATTCAACGCTGTTGTAAACACCATATGCTTGTGGTGGAAAAAGTGAAGGTTTCCGTTTTAAGGGCATTCGCTGATGCAACTGGAGCGGTTCCGGTGACATATGCCACACAGTTGAGTAAGCGCTGTGTTGGTACTGGTGTGGAGGTTGCGATATGGAGGGACCTCACCAGCCATGAGAGGAAGCCCTCAATAACTCTGAATATTTCCACTGTTGCCAACAGCGGGTTGGTCACAGTGATCCTCACAAGCTGTGTACATAGCAAGCTGCAGGCCATGGAGGAGCAGTTTTGGGCATGTGCTTATCGATTACACCACATGCTGAAAGACAAAGTCCTCCTGCCTGGTGCTGGAGTGACGGAAATGCTTTGTATTCATCAGCTTCAAAGGCAAGCAAAGCACCATGTCAAGCATCACAGAGAGAGGAACAGGGACTCTGTCCAACAAACCAAAGCAGGAACAGCAGCTAACCACCACAGGGGTGCAGTGTTGCACCTCATGGCAGATGGTTTAATAGATTACATATCCACTGTAATGGTTAACACTGGGCGGTTTTCGAAAGTCAGAGCCAGGACTGCAGTGAGCCAACACCTGCAGGACTGTAACACATGTCTAGGCATTGATGCGAAGTTCTCCCAACTTTTCTTGGAAGGTGAAGAAGAAAATAGTGGAGTTTCCTCACCCATGAGATCCAGTGACGCAGCAGCAGTAAAGATCTATGATAATCTGAGTGTAAAGCAGGAAGCCTGGAGGAAAGCTTTAGATCTGGTTTTCTTGGTCTTACAGACTGATGCCGAGGTCATCACAGGCATTGACCAGAACACTGATGGTACACAGGAAAATCTGATGCTTTTATGACCTTCATGCAACATCGTGGGGGATTCATTGACCTACACAACTCTGAATGTTATTTTGTTCCCGAATGGGGAAATTTAAAAAAAATTTAGATTGTGTTTGAAATGTGTTTTCTTTTTTACGAAAGTAAAAGTAGAATAAAGAGTATACATAATAATCAGAATTTTTCATTTTCTTGTCATCAATAAATATTTAAAGGACAGCATTGAAAAAACAACTTTTAGTGAAGCTATGCTACGTATATGCTTCCACTTGGGGGAGACAAATGATTATATGACACTTCAGTTTATCTCTCATCCAAGCTGATGCAGATTAATGTGTCAATAGATTCTGTATGGTGAAACTATTTCAAACATGTCCCCCGAAGCATCTCTTTGGCCTTTTCATGTTTTCTATCCTAACCTCCAGGTATTTGGAAAGCCGTGACAAACGAGCACAGCATCTTTTAAAAAAAAAAAAAAAAAAAAAAAAAAAAAAACAGACTTGAAGTACGGTCAGTAGTAATCATATATTTCCATATTTCTATGTTATTCAACTTGTTGTTTATTTTGTGAAAGTGCAGCGTACTTATCTCATAGGAAATACCCTAAATGACCGAACAAATGGTCAAATGTCCAAAATCACAGTTAAATTTCTCATGTAATAATCTCATGGCGCACGGTTGAAATGTAGTATTGCCAGTATTCGTTGTTGTGTTGGTACACTTCCTTTATGATATTTGCCTACGCTTCATCATGTGTCTACAGCTGGGCTAACACGGTGCTTTCCCGCCAACTGTGGAGGTTTAATTACATGCTCCGCTCATAATGGGAATGTTTGATGGAGAACAGGGTTAATATTTGTCGTAAGTCTCATCAGGCCATTTCCTTTCGAAAAGTGAAGTAAATGTAAGGACAACTCCCGGAGGTTATTTTAGTTGTTTGAATCCCAGAAACCTTTGCTTAGCTAACAGTTCCCTTCCTACAAGATCATTGAACGGTCACAAGAATATTACTAAGCCCCCGCGCTCTGACCCTTGCACTCCTTAGCACTAGATGCCTAAAAGTTGATTCATCCAGGAATTTAGGCTTATTTTACAATACTTTTTAATGTAAATACACAAAAGGTTGAGAACCTTCATTCCAGCCTGATCTTTCTTTAATCCAATGAGAAATGTCTACTAATTGGAAACAAATGTAAAACAATGATCATTCACATGAAAGTAAAGCACTCTTGGTTATCTTTAGTTTTTTTTTCCTATTATGCACATTGTATTTCAAAGGTGTCAGTCGAAACGACACGTGAGAACTTCCAAAACAGAATCAGAAATCCTTTATTCGTCCCACAGCAGGGACATTTACAGCGCTACAACAGCAAAGGGACGGTGCAGAAAAAAGGGCAAATATAAAATAAGTATAAGTTAGAATTAACCTAACCGTGGTAAAATAAGTAACAGCATAATAAAGTAAGTGAACATGTGAGAGTAATACACTAGCAGCCAGTAATAACAATAATACATAGTAAAAAAGGATGTATTGCACATGTGTATTGAGCAAACAGCAGGCACTTGAATTTCTGCTTTTGATTCATTACATTTACATGTGGTAACAAAATATGTTTGCATATTGAGGTATTTGTTTTTTTATTTAAGCTGTGATTCATCCTGGTATTTAAGGTTTTACTGCTCCAGAATGCCTGTGGAACTCGTAGGTAACTTCTGTTTGGGAACAGGTGCCATACTGATAGCAGAATGTGTCACGGGAATTTATTTTTAGAAAACCTCCTGTGTCATTTCCCTCCGGCAATGTCACATATCACATGTTGTGGACCAGTATTAGAAAAAGTATGCTAGAACTACCGTTCTGGTCATGACTTTGTTGTTAAATGTGAATGCACCTTCTGTAATTGTGCCTTTTTCTTGTTGGGTCATTGTCATTTACAGGCAGTGATTCAACGTTTATGATGATTTCTTTATCTTCTGTTTCAGAATTCACTATATTAGGAACATTAGAGCTGCACTGTGCAATGCAACACTTACATGTGTTTCACTCATCTCTTTGGAGTAAAAGAACAACAACACTTTTACACTAACATAAGCAGTGTCCTCTTGTCTTACATTGTCCGAGACCTTTGATCTTATGCCTTGGAGTAATCATGCCGTATGAACATTACATATACTCAGTAATATGTAAATGATACAGTGGTTGGTTGAACATGAAAGTCATCAGCCTTTACTTTTACTTTTATCAGGTTGAAAAGACCTAAAGAAGCATTTAGATCTAGGGACACTGAACTCACAGAGGCCAATGATACTGATTATAATATTCATGCACACTTGTGTTGAATGTTATTGGTCAATATCAACTTTTTAGTCTACTGGCTGGTTTTGTCTTTGTGGAAAATTGACATCTTGAAAAAGGGGAATTCTCAGCATGCAATGTGGTGACAAGAATTGCTCGGCTAAAGTTTTATGGTGTGTCAACAAAATGTTCCAAAGAAGACTTAAAGTATACTGTGTACGTGCGCTCTTTGATTGAACACTTAACTCATTTGAGGAAAAGCTTGGCTGTGGAAGGCCTATCAATGCCCTCCAATAAGAATCATTCTTGCTTTTGTATTGTACAGTACAGGTGTAAATGGGACCCACTAATGGCAGACTTGGCACACTTCCTATGTGATGAGTAGCAGGACCAAAAAGAATACGTGTGTTTAGTGACCCGCTCTGCATTAATATTGGATGAACTGTTGTGTTTTATTGGAGAGTTCACAATTGATACAGTCCCAGGAAATGCATCCTAAATATGTCCAAAACCATCTGAACCCTTCCTGTGGTTGGACTCCCATTTAGACCAAAGTCTTACAACTGCTCAAGTCTTAGTCACTCGAACGGCCTGGCAGGATGTCCGATGTTTCACTGACCAGTTCCAGGGGGAAGTCACCGACATGACATCCAGCCAGAGCACAGCTGACGTTCTACTGTTCCAGCACGAGTTTTTAGATGTGGTTACTTTTACCCAGAAGGCCAGACCAGCGAGTGCCTATTTTGGCAAATGGATGGCCTCGCTGGTCCTAAAATCCAAAAAGAAACAAATCCCGCACAAATTATTCCCATCACCGACACCCAACTGCTTCTGAGGAAGTTGAGAATAGCACTGATCACTCATTCATGATGCAGGCTTTTCTTTTTCTTCTTTTTTTTTTTTAATCAAAGTCTGCTGGCAATTCTACTTCACATTGTTGTTTTTCACCTACGAATAGCGCTGAGCGATTCAGCTCTCTCTGGTTAACAGACTGGATGAATGGAAACACTGGTTCTGTTTACATGCTTGCCACTGCTCTTGGCGCTCTGAAGGGTCTCAGTGACACAGTCCAAGTTGCACGTCCCCCTCCTTGCCCTCCTCTCCTTTCTCGACTCCTTCTGGGTTGGTCGGTTGAATCGGTGAGCATTAGTGGGCGTGAGCATGTGTGTGTTGGTGCTCCTAGGGCGCATGCGAACTGAGGCCCAAAGGGGAAAGCCTTCCACACAGATCTAAGCCAGCTGCCCGGATTTAAACACTTCATTGCAAGAAGAGTGGAAGCGAGGGGGAATCTGCATGCATACCCCCTACCAGTGTGCTCAAAGTACACTGGCAAAGCTGCTGCCCCGCTCTACAAGCAACAGACGAGCAGCTACAAATGGTAGATTTAGACGTTTGCTGCTAGGTAGAGGCATTTAGGAGTCCTTCTGTCTCAGGACTCAAAGGGCACTGGCTGTCCTGAGAGGGGGTGGGGGGGGGGGGGTGTGTTCAAGCAAACTGACCTCTGAGGTTAACCAAAATCAGTTTGTGTGAAGCTGTGTGGAGGAGGGGAGGAGGGAGCAGTCAGTGGGAGGCCCACTGTGGGGCTCCTGCACTTCTCAAGAAAGAGACGAAGCAGTCGCCGGGAAGCGGGGAAAGAGGAGGATATGGCCACGGGAGAAATCACAACACTTCCCTCCACACCTGAAGACGGTGGCAGTGGCGGCTTTCCTCCAGGGGGCTTTAAGGATCCCAAAAGGCTGTACTGTAAAAACGGGGGCTTCTTCCTGAGGATAAAGACTGACGGGGGTGTGGATGGAATCCGGGAGAAGAACGACCCCCACAGTAAGTACTTCCAGTCCCCTTCTTCTTTGATTTGCACAGCACACACAGCTTCTTTATATTCTTTTTTTAATTTGCAACAGGGAAGTAAGAGTGAAGCAAAAACATCATGGAGGAGCGATGTGAATTTTCCAACTTACTGAGGTTTTATTCTCCACTTGTAAACACTAAAACGTGTGTAGGCCTACTTCTGGAAAGTATAATAACTCTAGTTCCCCAGAAGTACACCTCAAATGTTCTTGATCAATGGGGACTTTGATGGAAAACGCATGATGTTTTTAGTACATGTAGATCCACATGTTGAGTCACAGCTATTCACACTGCTTACTGTGTGATTTACGTCACGCAAAACAGCACAACATGGAGTTAAAAGCCAGAATAGGTGAATTCCTGATCTAGAAGTCCCTGTCAGTGTTTGAGGTCAATGGACTTCTGCCACTAATAGATCTAAAAATTATACTATTAATACAAAAATAACCATAACAAATACTCAGTAACACCAGTTACTCAATATTTTTGTTTAGAAAGTGACAGAAGTTTTAGGCTTTAATGTTCTTTAAGTGGAAACATTAACGTGTCTGTTTGGCGCTGGGCAGCTGATAACCCTTGGTGCCTCTGTATCACAGATTACTTTCGGTGTGTGCCACAAGTTGCATCAGTGAGTGGGAGGGGGGGGGAGGGGGGGGGGGGGGGGGGGGGGGGTGGGGGTCGGAATAAAAAGATTGTGTTTTTTTCCACATTTGAAAACACATTTGGAAGTGCATTGCCAAAGATACAGTGTGACGTTTCAAACAGGTGCGCCCAAACAAATGCCTCATATGGAACCAGTATTAGGAGACGGCCACTATTTTTAGAATAATTCATTTATTACGTTAAACCTATTTGCTTTAAAAAAACTTCCTGTTATTCTGGATATCAAAGAGTCAGCATCGAGCCTTCAGAAAGTAATATATAGCCAGAGTGAGTCACAGAACAGGAATCAATATTAATCACTTAGGCCTATAATGCTTTCTTACAGTTAATGTGACCTGAGCTGTGCTTCATCAATGCTCCTTTTGTTAAGGCTGTGATTGCCCTGCCAACTTTTTTGGATAACACAACATACCTGCCAGTTAGAATTGGAAAAGTTAGTGAGAAATGTTACCCAACACATTAAAGGATCTTCAAGTGGGATTTCTGTGATAATGTAGATGGGACTCCACTCCATAACACGTGTTCTTAGTAATTTCCTGTGCCGAAGATTGCGAGGATAAAATTCCACAAATTGTAGCCCCTAAATCACCAACCCAAGGACTATTACAGATAGGACCACACTGTATAGAGTCGAGCACAGTTGAGGTACAGTTTTCTTGTATTCACTATTGAGTGCTGTGGGACATAATATTCCCAGTAAACACTGAACACACGACAGCCCACTTTTTTTTTTCTTCAGGGAAGAACACCTTTTTGATCTGTGTCACGAATCCTCCAGGCAGCATGCTTAACTGGAGACAGATGTGTGTCTGTCTGAAGTCTTAATGTGGATTCATTCTGGACAGATCCCCTAATTTACCTTCTGGGGCCCCTGCTTCCTTTTTGGTGGTTTGGCTTCATGCAAAGTTCGAGCAGCGTTGCCTCTTCAAAAATGTGGAGATGATTTTGATACGTGTGTGTGTGTGGAGCCAACAGGTACTGTGCTCCGGCTGCTGTCAACCACACTGTAATGCTACTGTTAAGGTGGATGTGAGTTAGCTTATTGTTCGCAGTTGTGTCGATGGTGTTTTGTTCATTCACTGCGTAAAAAGCTGAATTAACTTGATAAAATGAAGAGGAAACTTTGGAGAAAATTAATGAATGTGAATGAGGTGCTGTTTATGCAACATAAATGAAAAAATAATCCACAGAATAAAAAAAAAATAAAAAATAAAAAATTGAGACGTTTAAATTTCAATATTTATGCCACTCAATATTTGTCACTAACTGCATTTTTATGGCAATTTCATGGCTCTTTTAGTTCATTGTTTTGCGTTAACTGCACATCTACTGTTTCACACTCATCAGTGTTGTTCTCAGCAGCAGCTATTTTCAGCGAACCCCCTGCCGCCACCTGCCCTGCGCCACACGGCCGACAACGTTAGCAGCTAGCAAATTCAAAAACGTCAAGCTCAAGTTAGTGGAGACCAAAACGGAGCCAAAATAAGTGTGAATATTAGACTTAAAGTCATCAGGTGGACGCAGACACAGTCTTCTGTCTGCAGGATGTGTAACTGGGCAATTCATTTGCTAACACATAAGACTTCAAAACTTTATAAGTCCGTCATATGGTGCGGCAATGTACCTGTCAGCTTGTTTCTGTTGCAATGACTAGCTTTAAATGTGACTATAGCATCATCTCTGAACATGTTTGCTCTATCTCTTTTGTGCCATCAAGCTCATCACCAATCTTTTCATTCAAATTCAACTGGTTGGCGTGCAACATTAGACGCCCTGTAGCACGAAAGTTGTTATGCGGGCCATCTTTAAGGCCATGACAGTCTCACTTGTTACTCCATGTTTACTGCTGCAAAGGTGTCATATTGAAAATGCCTCACATGACATCTTTACTGTGACATGTTCCTCGGGTTGCTGGCTCTGGGGTGGTGTCAAGATCAACACAACTTGCACAGAGTGTCATGTCTCGTAGAATTTGTTAGTATGTTAATAATTTGTCAAGTCGCCGTGTCTTATGTCCAGTCTCGTCAGTCACTGTCTGTCTTTGCACCTCCTGTTTTATTTTACCTTTTGCCACCCATCCCAGAACCCTTTACTTCCTTGTGTGGTTTCCCGCCATCATCAGCGTCTGCCCCGCGCCTGATTGTTTCCACCTGCGTCCACTCACCTCATGTTTAAATAGTCCCGTCTCCTCTTGTCAGTTCGTCTTGTTATGTCCATGTCATGAACCAGCGTACCAGCCTGATCCTGAGATTTGTTGTAAATCCTCGTTGTGAGTTTGTACCATTGTTGTACCAGTAAAGTATTTTGCTTTACACTCTACATCTGAGGACATTTGAGTCTTCCTACCCTGTGTCTGAGGTCGTGACACCGGGTTAATGTAACCAGAAACATTAAAGAGATTACTATTTCATTGGGATTAAGTGTAGAAATAATATTGATCCTACAAGATAAACTACTAATGCCATTTGTGTTTCGTTCAAATAAACATTTGTCTTTTTTCCCCAGTAAAGCTTCAACTCCAGGCGACCTCGGTGGGCGAGGTGGTCATCAAAGGAGTCTGTGCTAATCGCTATCTGGCGATGAACAGAGACGGACGACTGTTTGGAGCGGTAAGTGAGATGGATCATCATCTTTCTGCTCACAAAAGTCCAATTGTTTCTGTTTTGTAAAGTGTTCTGAGGTTACTGTGAAGTCATCAAATAGCTTTTCCTGAAAAGAGGTTTTTTTTTTTTTTTTTTGTGCAGAGCAGTGCTTTTCACAAATCTGTCACAAGCAGACTATAGACCTCTGTGTTATGGAAACCAGCCCTCACAAATCCTCCCTCGCGGCGAAGTAATTAGATTGACACACGATTGTCATAGTCAGTACTGAGAATAATAAAAAAAAAAAAAGTTTGCCACAACATTAAATAGGACCAGGTCAGAATGGTCCGACATGTGTGGGATTCAGAGAGACAAAAAAAGCTGCTCGTATTGTCGCATCTTCTGTTTACTGTGACCAGAATCTGTGTCCAACTGAGGCGTCTCTCCCAAACACGATCCGTTCGTCTTTCTTTCTATTCTCCAGTCCTCAGCGTTAACACGGCCTTGGCCAACAACGTCATGACAGTCGACGCGGCAACGCCAGCAAGTTTGGGTTTGAGTGTTCAAAATCTAAATCCCATTCTGTTACACGACTTGGGGTTTGATTGAAGAAACAAATACATGATGTGTGAGATGTTGGCTGAATACAATAAGATATATTCCCACTTCAGTAAGGAGAGATCAGTTTGACGTGATAGTCATATGCCGGTATGATAATAACTATGATGTTTAGCATCTTTGTAACAGTAGGGCCCATGAATACACGATATAGGACAGAACTTCTCCAAGAGTCTAGTTGCTGCTGGTGTTGATAAGCAAGTGTGTGGAATGATGTGAACTCTAGTATGGGACGGTGCTGGATTGAACAGTACTTGGTCTGAAAGACGAAAAAGACAGAAACACAAATATATTTAAGGAGCTACATCCAACAATTGATCAAGGCAGTTTATTGTACAGATTTGTGAATAAAAGTATGGGAGAACAGAAGTGATGGAGAGATTTAACATTTCTGAATGGAGATCTAGGCAGGAAGAGACTCAAAAGTAAAACAATAAAGGTTAGAGAGAAGAAGTTACTTATTGAATGTGCAAAGGCTTCATTATTAAACCCAGGCCACTGTTTTACTAAGTGAGCAGAAGCACTATTGTTACTGCTGGAAAATTTTACTGGTTTTATGTATTGTTGCTTTCTATCCTGCAGCAGCTGAATTATGTTTCTTTTTTTTAAAGCTTTTAGGAACTGACTGATTGTCTTTCTGACCAGCAGACAAACTGACTTCATACTTTTTGTTGTTTTTAGTTAAGTGATCACATTTCACATTTGGAAACTTTGCTCATTAAACATCGTGCTGTCAAATGAAAGAGATCTGAAGGATTTTCTGACTGCTCATGAGAAGTAGCCAACACCAGTTTGGACTGCTGCTGATCTGCTGCCACAAAGTTGTTGCTTACAGTGGAAGTGTGAAGTGTTGCTGACTGATGTGGTTTGGTGGTGGTGAAGGCTTGTCCACAGTCCATGTAATTGGCAAGAAGCATTTCCTACCTAATGAGAAGCTACAGCAGCTGCCACCCAAGGCGTTGTTCTCTGTTCTGCTATTACTTGGGAGTAGAAAAACATTTTCTTTAAACACCACACAAAATATTAACTCATTACCATTTGTGGTGTGAAAAATAACCCAGAGTATATTGAGATTACAACTTTTCCCCTTTTTTAATTTAGCACCTCGAGTGGTCTGGTCTTGCACATGTTCTATGGAAGCAGAAGTGATCCATACTATGTATGAGATTTATTTTGCTAATAAAATTGACCACTTGCACTTTAGTCAATCTAGACATTTGTTCTGTACAAGCTTGGACTTATTTTCAATAAAGTAAAAATACAAACTTCCTGCGCCTTTTTGATTAAAAATAAATAATTAATTTCAGTAAAATAATACTAGCTACAACAATCAATTGGACTTCTGTCAGTATGCCTATGTCCTAACTATGTTTAGGCGTGCACTAGCTTGGGTGATCAATGTTTCAGTGGTCTTCCAATTTCTGAAACCTCTGGCAAAAAAACACCACACACAAGATTATTATTATTATTATTATTATTATTATTATAAGCTGCTGCTTTTGCACAATTAATCAGACTAGCCCTGGGTGGTTGTTGCAGTTCTGACTAATAGCTGTACAGTCACAGTCGAATTAAAAATAAAAGCAGAAACTTCAACAAAAGCCCCTTGTTGAACAGGCAGTTAACGCCCAGCGAGACAGCAAGATTTTGGCCAGACGTTCAGTAATTAATGTTTTCTGAGGACAAGGTTAAGAGGGGATAGTAAGCGCACTAAAAATAGATATGGCTATTAACATGCCAGCAGAAGAGCCAAATCATTTACTGGATTTATTATAATGTTTTTTAGAATGTTGTTCATCTTCGGCCCTCCTTAAACCTCGTCTGTTGTATTCCTATCAAATCCAAGTCATCTTCATTTGTTTAGTTTTCTATATGTTCTCCGTTTGTTTACATTTTTCTTAATCATGTTTAACATTTTAGCTGGTTCACCTCCATGTTTAATGTTTGATGTTTTCATTTAATAATAAATACAAACACCGACTAGAGCTGTAATAATGTCCCCGGTCATGCATGGTGAAAGTCAAATGTCTTTACTGTATTAGTGTGAAACATTACAATTTATTCTAAACCAACAGTCTCCTTCAAAATAAAGGTGACATTTAGCTCTGGGTGTTTTTATGTGGTAATGTCAGAATTACATATTTTCTCCCTTTCCAACTATATATATATATATATATATATATATATATATATATTAAACAAATTCAATCAAATGTAATCTAAACAAAGTAACATAGTTGTTGAAATGCCACTACAGAAATGATGTACATAAAAAGAGGATTGTTAGCAGTTTGAAAAGAAACACAGTAACATTTATATTAATCGTACAGACTGCATCACCTAACCTCGGTTCCCATTTGTTGAAATATATTAAAGACTAGTTTCACAGTTTCCTTAAATCTCCTCAGTTTGCAAGCTTGTTTGAGTGTATTGCAATGGTGTCCCAATACTTGTTTGTCCTGGAAACAAAAGGCTGAAGATTTAGTCCTCGCTCTCCTGTCTAAATCCCCTGAACCCCCTGCTGTTCCTCATTAAATAACAGAATTCAATTCAATTCCCTGAACATTAAATGAAAGTTCTTTGTTATCCCTCTGTGTCCTTCTCTCCAGAGACGAGCAACAGACGAATGCTACTTCTTAGAGCGGCTTGAGAGCAACAACTACAACACCTACCGCTCCAGGAAGTACCCACACATGTACGTGGCGCTGAAGCGGACTGGCCAGTACAAGTCTGGAAGCAAAACTGGACCGGGTCAAAAGGCCATTCTTTTTCTTCCAATGTCAACCAAGTGCTAATCTGGGATCTTATCGAGAAATATTAACGTCTTAGTGGCAGCAACAAAGAAGAAGATGTGACGGCAATGAAGACAAAGTGTTCCATCAACATTGCCCAAAATAGCTGTGATGCTTTCTGACCGTTATATCCTGAACATGTCTGCTCTTATTCAGCTTTTACTCTCAAACAGTGGCACACATTCACAACTGGCTGCTTCCCAGTAAAACCAGGCTTTTACTGTGGACCAAACTTCTTAAAGAAGGTACTGCTGCACTGGTGCAACTCGAGCCAGGTCGTGTTCATTTTACCGACACAGATCTTCCCTCTCTGGCTAAAGGGTTTTCAGAGCAGAGGGAACCTTTTAATAACAAGTCTGCTTCCTACCATTCAGCCTCTGCCTGTGTAAGCTGTCTGAGTTTAGCAGCAAGATGTCAGGCTTATAAAGGAATAGTCTGTTCAAACATATCTGCTACATAACATTAGGTTAAACATTAAGAAAATGCACTCAAATCCTACATTATTAAACTTCGTGAAGAGAGAAAGGATTGAACTAAATAACCTAATTTTAGTATTTTGTGACACAACGTTTTTGACAAAATAAAAACTAAGCACACTAAAATCAAAACCCAAGCACTACTTATAGTTATTTGATTATTATTTTACACTACTCTGTATCAGATACGGAACAGGTTTCCTGAGCTTGTCTTCTGTTTTCTGATAAAACTGTGTTACCCTCCTATAACATCAAATTCACCCTGGGGAGCGGCGGCGTGCGTCTGCCGGCGAGCTGCCATGCAATGTCTATGGAAAGCTGCAGCGGCTGTTCGGACCTCAACGAGCTGCTGCCGTTTTGATTCTGCGGCCAAACTAAAAGTTGGGAATAGTTGAACGTTTTGCGGCAAATTGCGGCCCTAGAATACTCGCACAGCCAATCAGTAAACACAATCCTGTGACATGTTGACCCATTACAAAGAAAACACATGAACACGCCTCCCGGCCGCAGAAGGATGTAATTATGCGCAGAGCTGCGCTTTGCCGCTCCCTGGTGTGAATTCGGCGTAAGTGTATGATTAGAGATTTGTGCAAAAAAAGTTTGCGTTGCATGGCACTGGAGCATAAATTCAACATTTAGCAATAAGTGATCTTTGTTGTAAATGATGTGCAGTGCAATGGCAGAAAGCAGTTAACTTGCACAAAAAAAGATTTTAACTTTTTGAACAGTCAGTAGGCTAATTCAGCAAGGCAGACATTATTAGTATTGCAATTACTAGCCGCTGATGCTAGCTTCTTCCAGTATTTAAAGAAAAGTACCTTTTTTAGAAAATGAAATCAGCTGCTTGCAGCCAATTTTGCCCAACAGACAGGGCACCAAAAAGTGTTAAATGAACCGTATAAAACTGTGGTTCAGGTACAGTCGCGTATCTCTTTTAACACCAGACAGTGTTCTTGTAGTTCAGCCTATTGCACCGTATTTCAAAGTGTGGAAAAAAACCCACAAACAGAATTCCAGTCATAAAAACACTTTAAATATAAGTAATACTGACATGATATGTTAACGGCATCAGGTTGCTGACGGCTTGCTAGGATTTGAGTGTGGGAGGAAGCTGCCTGTGGTACAGCTGGTAAAACTTCCCAGAGTAGACAGCAGGAAGCTCCTCCATGGTGAGGTCGATCTGGTCGAAGCCCTGCTCCAGGCCGTGAAGCAGAAGCCTGGCTATGCGAGAGCTGATGGGGGTAGTGTGGTTGGTCTTGGCCAGCTCGACGAGGTCCAGCCACTCGCAGCGCAGACACTCCTGAGTGCAGAAGTTGATGTCGTAGGTGAGAGGGCTGAGTCGGCAGATGATGTACATGTCTGACATACCGAAGGCGCCGGGGTGGTTGTGCTGCTGCCGGATGCTGAGCAGAGATCTGAACTCAGAGTGAACGCCGGTTTCTTCAAAGACTTCACGAACGGCAGTGGCACCTGAGAAAGATTCATTACAATATCAATAAATGTATGTGGAGGCATTTTAATGATCCTGACTAATAGGAAAATATTAACGTTCCCTTGTCAGTCACCTTGCGGACTGATGTTTGGATGTGGGGGAAAAGGGAAAATACATATATTTTTTTGTAAACACAAACATTTGACGCTGCTTTTTTGGGTTGGATCATGTATAGAATATTAGAGCTGCTTTTTAACATGTTAAAAAAAAAAAAAAAGGTGAATTTGGAGAAACAGATATAATTATTTGCATATATATCATGTGCCTTATTTTGTACAGTTAAAACGAATGTATCCTCTTTAAGTATAACACTAAAATGGAAGGGTTTAACTAGTGTACTGTATTAGTTTTTTGCTCTGTTGAGCGTGACACTCACCAATGTTTTCTCCTGGCTCAGACAAGCCACCGGGGAACTTCCAAGCATTCTTTATCTGAAAAACAAAGTTAAAATTGAATAAAAATTGTGATGGATGGGACTGCTGTAAATGTATCTCAGAGTTATATCAACATGTACGCAAAAAAAAAAGTCAATTTCAATCTTGTTTTGAATCATAAAGTCTTCCAGTGCCGTCCAGTTTAAAGTCTTACAGTGTGACAGTAGTTATTTTTTTTGTTAAAGAAAATCACAGCAAGTAGTAGATTATGTGTTCAAAGGATCATCTAATGTATCTGAACTAATAACTATACAGGCAAAGAGATGTTTAATGCTCTAATTTGAGCATCTTTTCATTTTATGTTTTATATTTAGTGCCTCTCTCTGGAGACTTTTACATCTGATGCGGTGAAATGTGTCTTCAAAAACTGTTTCACCACTTATCCTTGATATTTAATAACAGTATGCTGCTGGTTAAATTATGATGTCAGTGTTGTATATATATATATATTTTTTTTGTAGTTACTTGAAGAATTTTGTATGCAGTGCTTTTTTTTCTTCAAGAAATGCTATTTCATCTTAGATTTGTATTTGTTTTGCAAATCCTCTCTTCATGAGGAACACACATGCACTACATCATTTATTTTCCATGTATTGTCAACAGAATGCTATATTTTTGGAGCTGTTTCTAAAATGTGCTGGTAAGGCAGAAATAAAGAGATGTTGCGTAACTCTAAATCAGTGTGGTTTTTCAGTGGAACCCGAATGATGAAACTACTTTCAGTCCACCGAGGATCTGTCGGTGGTCTTTTCTACTGATGCTTTCTTTTTCCGTTCTTAACCTTTCATGAACTCTGAACTGGCTCAGTCTGCCAGAGACTCTTTACTGCCAAGGGCCAGACTGTTTTAAAGCCCATTTCCAGTAAACAGCTCGATGGAGGAGTAGGAGTAGGAGGAGGAGGAGGAAGAGATAAAACACTTCCCACACTTCCAGGCCACTAACTGTTTCCCATTATAAGCTCTTAAGATTTCCAGCTGGGACACATTGTAGCATGTTGTCAGCAAACAGGCCCACTTAAATCATGTCAATTATAATGTGAACTATATATTTGTCGTATGATCCAGATTCTATGGCAAAGATTTGTCCTTCTACGGTAACTTGAACCTTTGGAGAGACTGAAGAGAGACGAGCATAACGGCTGCAAATTGGGACGATTGTTGCGCATTCTCCGATCAATTTAATGCCAAGGAAGAAATTACTTTTAAAAAAATGATATAGTCATATATTGTCAGAATTTGTCTGCACAGATGCATTTGGTTTTTAAATGTCTAGTCTTTGAGCTTTCTGACTCCACTCCAATACAATGCAGTCTCTGTCTCCTCAAAGAGTTATTAATCGGTTTAAGACTTGAACAACAGAGATGGGGCGAATAATTGACGTCGTGATACATCATGGTACTGGGTCTTACGGTAAAATATTGCAACTCTATCAGGATCATAGTAGTTTCTGTTGTTGTTATTGAGGGAAAGATTGTTTATCTTCGCTCCTGCAGACATCTCAACTCAACTAAATGTTTTATTCCTCATGTTCAGCCTTTTGCCGGTTCATCTTTCTTTGACAGTGCATGATGGCAACATGTGTTCATGTTGCTGTATATGTGTTGAACAGGCTCGGATTGCTCTTTACAACCCCTGGCAAAAATTATGGAATCACCAGTCTCGGAGGATGTTCATTCAGTTGTTTAATTTTGTAGAAAAAAAGCAGATCACAGACATGACACAAAACTAAAGTCATTTCAAATGGCAACTTTCTGGCTTTAAGAAACACAAAAAGAAATCAAGAAAAAAAAATGTGGTAGTCAGTAACAGTTACTTTTTTAGACCAAACAGAGGGAAAAAATTATGGAATCACTCAATTCTGAGGAAAAAATTATGGAATCACCCTGTAAATTTCCATTCCCAAAACTAAGACCTGCATCAGATTAGATCTGCTTGTTAGTCTGCAGTTAAACAGGAGTGATCACACCTTGGAGAGCTGTTGCACCAAGTGGACTGACATGAATCATGGCTCCAACACAAGAGATGTCAATTGAAACAAAGGAGAGGATTATCAAACTTCTTAAAGAAGGTAAATCATCACGCAATGTTGCAAAAGATGTTGGTTGTTCACAGTCAGCTGTGTCTAAAATCTGGACCAAGTACAAACAACATGGGAAGGTTGTTAAAGGCAAGCATACTGGTAGACCAAGGAAGACATCAAAGCGTCAAGACAGAAAACTTAAAGCAATATGTCTTGGAAACAGAAAATGCACAGCAAAACAAATGAGGAACAAATGGAAGGAAACTGGAGTCAACGTCTGTGACCGAACTGTAAGAAACCGCCTAAAGGAAATGGGATTTACATACAGGAAAGCTAAACGAAAGCCATCATTAACACCTAAACATAAAAAAGCAAGATTACAATGGGCTAAGGAAAAGCAATCGTGGACTGTGGATGACTAGATGAAAGTCATATTCAGTGATGAATCGCGACTCTGCATTGGGCAAGGTGATGATGCTGGAACTTTTGTTTGGTGCCGTTCCAATGAGATTTATCAAGACGACTGCCTGAAAAAAACATGCAAATTTCCACAGTCATTGATGATATGGGGCTGCATGTCAGGTAAAGGCACTGGGGAGATGGCTGTCATTACATCTTCAATAAATGCACAAGTTTACGTTTGACATTTTGGACACTTTTCTTATCCCATCAATTGAAAGGGCGTTTGGGGACGATGAAATCATTTTTCAGGATGATAATGCATCTTGCCATAGAGCAAAAACTGTGAAAACATTCCTTGAAGAAAGACACATAAGGTCAATGTCATGGCCTGCAAATAGTCCGGATCTCAATCCAATTGAAAAAAGTGTTCTTTTGTTGTTGTTTTTTTCATGATTCCATAATTTTTTCCTCAGAATTCAGTGATTCCATAATTTTTTCCCTCTGCTTGGTCTAAAAAAGTAACTGTTACTGACTACCACATTTTTTTTTCTTGATTTCTTTTAGTGTTTCTTAAAGCCAGAAAGTTGCCATTTGAAATGACTTTAGTTTTGTGTCATGTCTGTGATCTGCTTTTTTTCTACAAAATGAAACAACTGAATGAACATCCTCCGAGACCGGTGATTCCAAAATTTTTGCCAGGGGTTGTAGTACACAGTGTTGCAACTAAATCAAAATCTATACAATGTTGTGGTGATTTCAGTTCAGTAAAACACTGTTTCCCATTACAATTACCCGGACCCCACAATAAACTGATCTTCAATTGAATTGTTTGGTTCAATCAACAGTCAAAAACCTCAACATACTCAGTTTACGATGACGTCATGATGTGGTCCAATTGGGATCAACACCACAGTTGATTGGATGGTGTTTCCAGTGGGTTTTTTTGGTCACTTTCACTACCATATAGCAGTTTTGTACACATGCATGTACCGTGATACCTCTTTGTAGGGAATTGTTGGGGTATTAGTTATTAATTCATAATGTACTTATCAACTCTACAGTATTACACAGATATCTGGATGTGTGGTATATATTGCAGTGAAACCATCATTGTCACTGAGGGACAGTTTTGTGATCACATCTCCAGGTAGCCTGAGAGATTAACTTCACACAGCGTTGTCACCCTTTAGGGCGGTTAAACGTCAGCCTTTAATGGTGGCTGGTTGTAAGCAGTTCATGTGTGAAGGGAGCAACAGTTATGGCATTTCCACTGTGCATAAGATCTACTGTGTCTTGCGTTACGTAGGTACGCACAATGTCAGGACTTTCTGACGTTTAATGCTACAAATTCCTGGCAGCTTTAGCAGCAGAGGTGGTGTAGTGTAGGAGCATTACACAATATGTTTGTATTAAGGACAGAAGCAGCTGCCTTTACCAGAACACCATTGGCAATTTCTACTGTTTGTGTAACAAACTGCCCACTTTGCGTGGAAGTGTCTTTACTGAAAGTCTCGTTTACGTCAGGTCAAGTTAGCTGGTATATCTTAAAACATAATTGGTTTCCAAATTGCAGCATCATGGTGCAATCTTGATTTGGCCGTCTGTGAATGAACACATCTGTGCAGAAAAATGTTTTAAGAGGCCTGTTGTAAGTCGACCTCATAACAACTTGAGCAGCACAGCGGGACTCTGTGAGAGCTGACACACACACACACACACACACACACACACACACACACACAGTTGTTTGAGTGCATTCAGCTCACGTAAACACCGTGTTTGCTTGAGGTCGATTAATGTTGTGTGGAGCTACAGTATGTTAAGTGTGAGAGGAGCCGAGAGGATTTCCACCCGTGTTTGGATCAACACAGGCAACATACAACTCACTCAATAAACAAATCTAATCACAGACATTTTTAGCATATATATATATATATATATATATATACTGAATACATATAATCACAGCTCTGTGCTTGCTTGCTTACTAGGTTTCATACAGTTTCCTGAAAGCCACAAGTCTATTATAACTACTCATTGTTACAGCCAACAAATAGGTACGTTTCTGAAAATAAAACAAAGAAAATGTGTGTATCTTAATTCAATTTAAATAATATGTTCTATTAGGCAATACTATATGACATGTACTATTTTTTATTATTGTCATGGAGAGCAGTTTATACCAACAAAGTGACACATGTACCTTGTTTCGGTCTTGAACCACGAGGACTTTTCCATTGGATTCATCAACAACTGCACCTGGAAAACCAACAATCCGACATTCATTTCACATATTTTGTAAGCACGTACGTCCCCAGTGTATAAGCTGGTCCACATTTTACACTGAAGTAGTTACTGTCAGACCAATTTAAAAAGGGAGACCTGTTGGCAATCTAGTTCAAAGTTAATTATCAGGTTGGACACAACATACAAACTGCACCATGTGGAGGAAAAAGCCTGGAGCTGATCCTCTGTCAGGCCTCAGACGACACGACACCTCGTCCATTTTATATTTACTGAACACGGCTCTGCTGTTGGAGATGCACATACAAACCAGTTGAATAAATGAACACAACATTGCTTGGCTTGTTGCTCATAAATTAGAAGAACTGGGAATTTAAGTGTATTCTACTTTTCTTACTTGGCAACAGCAATGAAGTTGCCACTTGACTTTTGTCCAGAACACTGCACAACACCAGAAGTGTATTACAGTTTTAAGTACTCTCACTGTAAGGCCTCAATATGCTTCAGACAAAGTATGTTGGATGACGTGTCGGACCCAAAACAAGTTGGCAATTTTGTTTTATACCTGTTCGGATTAGCTCCTTAGCTGCTAAATGCTCCGCTATGTTCACCAGCTAGTCGCTTACTGTCTCTGTCTGTCGTTTGGTGCAGGGCAGGTGGTGTGCATTGGTTTTATCAGAGCAGTTTGACTGACAGCTACTGCCTGCTGCAGCTGGAAACGGTGATGATGAGAGCGGTGAACCAGACCAGTAAAGTTGTTGGCTGAAAAACCAAAAGAATGAGCTGAAAGCTGCTAAAATGCTACCTGTAGCTAGCTAATAACAACTGCAGATTTGGGTGATAATTCTCTCTGGGTTTGTCACTATGAGTGACGCCTTTCACCCACAAGTAGTCATGTGAATATAAACATATTGACTATAGCAGCTTTAACGTCGGCACTACCCTCACAGTAAATATGGAAAAACGTGTTTGTTTTCTAAAAGAATATCGACTCCATTAGCAATTGTTCTTAAAAAAAATGTTGCACAATAGTAATGCAGCCACTGAGTGAAAAAGAACAGAGCATTTTACCCCCTCCATATCTGAAAATAGGGGGATAACATAAAATAAAATACATTTCTTTACTTTCTCCAGTCCGAGTGACTGTACTTGTGAATGATGTGGACATCCCACTTCACCACATTCTTCTCCAGTTTGAGCAGTTTTTTTTTCAGCAGGTAATGACTAAGAGGGGCAGCTATGTGCTGCTGCTGACAGCTTTGGAGGAGGAGAGAAAACGGGCCACTTTGTTTTCCGGTTGCTCCGTCTGACCGACACGGACGGGCCTCCTTAAATGAATGTCACAGATGTGTAAATAGGGATGGGTCCTCTTAGAGGCCTGACTTGGACTTCCAAGTGGAAACTGAAGTCATCCCCGATCCCTGTGCCATATGGCGCTTCACGGGAGGAGGCCTGGCTGCTGCTAAGGGAGGCTATCATTATGTAGCATTTAGCTTAGGAAACAAAGTGCTCATAAGGCGCAGGAGAGAGAAAAAGGGAATATAAATTATGAGACAGAAAGCCCAGAAGCAATCATCACAGGGGAACTGTGGGTTCTGTAGTAAAAAACTGTTAATCGCCTGAGGTTACAGTTGGCTTCTGAGCCACGAAAAAGGTTTGATGTCTTCTCTTAATTCATATTTCATGGGGGCTTTTTCTACTATTTTTCAGTTTTTACAGTAATTATACGTTCCCAGCAATATCTGCTGTATAATATCAGGTCACAATGAGGTCAGATGTAGAAATATGATCACACTTGAGCGGAATTTCATTACAGAATACCAATTAGACTAGAATTGTGATGTCTAAGAGCTGTCCAACATACAATTATTAAAGTTTCAGTGTGTTAGGTGACGCATCGAACCATGAAACACTGCTTGCGATTCACAATAGTAATGCTAATTTCTGTATATATCAGCCAAAATGTATTTCACTTCTTGTAAAGGCTCTGTGGAGGGAAGCTTACTCAACCTTTAGTGGACGCATGATATTAATTTACAACACTGTTCTGAGATGCTGAAGAACAGTGTCATTCTCAGAATACCGTCTTTATAAGACTAATCGCATTAATTATAGTGCGTGATATTTTAATGCCATAAACATGGAGTCTGTCATTTCTTGGAATTACTTTGAGCTTGAAGTTTCTGCCTCTGCCTTGAGAGGTGAAGTGTGGCTGGCAGGATTTCGGCCGCATGTGTGTCGATCTCAGTGTCTCTGGATTCTCAACTTCTGGTCACCTACTGTGAATGAAAAGGGTATTCCTGTATTTTACCACCTGAGTCTTACTTTCATAGGCTTGGTGTAAATACGTTTGCATAATAACCCCTGCCTTTGTAGAAAGTTCAGACAGAAGGTTGCTCTGCTTCATTTCATGGAGGTTATGTTTTCGTCTCCTCTGTTTGTCCACAGGATCTCCACAAAAACTACTGGCCCGGTTTTCCTGAAACTTGGTGGAAGGTGTAGCACGGGCCGAGGAAGAACTCATTACATTTTGGAGTTGATCCGAATCAAGGGAGGGACAGAAAATTTTGTTTCACTTTTGTTGACATTGCGAGATAGGGAAATTGTGCTGCATTCATGTGGTGTCGGAATAAATCGGAAAGACGAGTTGCCGACTGGGCAAATTCACATTCTGCCTTGAGGGGACGTTCACAACAACTCAGGAACAGATATCAACCTGTTGCTTGAACGCTCTGAGCAATGAAATAAAACACGTTCTTTGTAGTGTCCATGTTGTTTCCACATTACATTACATTTCCACCAAAGTTGTAAGAATGCGTAACATGCGTTTGTAGAGAAATGCTCCTCTGCTTCATTCTCAACAGTATGTATATACGACAGATTGTTTTGTTTGACTCTACAGCTTCACTGACCGTGTTACGTCCCACATCCCGCTGTAAACACAGCAGCACAAGTCAACCTGCTGATACAATCTCCAGTTAGCTCTGCAACGTAATAGTTTTTTAATGTTATTAGGCCAACGTGTCATTCTCAGTGTGTAACAGTCAATGGAGGTCACTTTCACCTCAAAATACTTTTGACATTTGGATTCAGGTTGGACGGGTTAAAAGCCCTCTGGCGCTCAGATTTCCTTTGGCTCACTGCACGCCATTGTACATCTGTGTCTAACAGAGCAGCACTGATGGTGGCGAGTACTTTATTAAGTCAACTGCAACAATAGGAAGTTGTGAAACACCAACAATGGTCTTGCAGTAATAGGGAAGGTTAAAACTCTAGGATCTCTGTAGGACATCAGACACCAAATGTAAAGACTAATTAATTGGATGAATTCTCTCTTATCAATGCGGAGATACACCTCAATTGACGCATTGTGCATTATGTGTTTTTTTATATTTTTATACAAGCTGTAAGCACTGGGTGCTTACAGTTTACAGCTTTGTTTTTGCAAACAAGTTTCAGATCTAAACAGCTGCCTATTTCAGATTCCTAACCTCAGTTTCATCAGTTTGTACAGGGCATTCTGGCAACAAAAGGAAAAAAAGGGGAATTTCTGGACCGACCCCCTTTCAAAGAAGGATGCTCTGGACATGTTCTGACATGCTTCAAGTGCATCTGCTCTTATAGATATAACCGACACTCTGCCCTCTGCTGGACGATCAGTAACTTTGCACACTTCAGGTCTGCAACTCCTCCCTTTCTTACTCCTCTCCACCACATTCACAATCCTGATGAGAACACAGAACTGTGTGAGAACCCAATGCAAGTCATACTTTATCCCAGCTTTAATATCATTTTATCACTGCTACCTATACATGATTTTAAAGTGGCAACAGAACAGATTTCATCCTTATAAATCACACCTCAGCATCTTCTAAAACGCCCCTGGAGCTTCTGCCGAGTCTACGTCAGTCTCTGCAGTGTAAACCTTTTTAAAACTGATTTATATTTGGAAATAAATGCAGCCTGACTACAGTTCTCATCACTGCTGGGGTAATGTAAATAATAATGTCTTTATATTAAATGTCAGTAATGTTGGTTTGTTGGTCCGGGAGCTTGTGGTCAGCTCGGTCCATCAAAAGTAAAGTAGCACCAGAAGAAGCTCTGCCACTCACAGCCTCTTTGTGTGGTGCATACACATTAGATTTATGACTTTAGGTTATAGAATTTGATAATCCGAATTTTAAATAAGACTCAAAAGTACAGTATAAGCCGTATATTCCCATCTCTTTTAGTCAAATAATTAACAATTAATACATTTATTATATAATCATTATGCATGTATATATTCATTTCATACATATACTTTATTGGTAGATTGGTAGAGTGTATTTGAGGTAAAATACTTTGAGTTTTTCTTAAAAATTCAAAAATCTCCCACTGATGTAGAAGAGAAAAGACCGGAGTAGAAGAGAAGATATGTTGATGCTGCTGCAGTGTTTGAGGTGATTTTCTATTATTATTCTCATCATCATCATCATTCAGTGGGTTTCATACATCTATTTCACCCTATTTGACTGTTATTTTCCATCTTATTTTCCATTAATTTTGCCTTCTATCCCTGTTTTTATGTTCATTCTGTCTTTCTTCTCTTATTGTAAATCACTTTGTGCTGTATGAAAGATGCTTTACAAAAAAAGTGTATTATTTCTATTATTATTCTGGCAGTGAATTGAGAGATGTTTTTTTACGGCTGCAACTATCAAATATTGTTGGCACATTTTCTGTCAATTGAGTTTATTTATCATTTCAGCTTTACTGTTTGTTTTTATATTTGACTGTGAAATCTTCCATTTTAATCTTCTGTATGTGTATGTATGTATGTTCTGATTTTGATGTAATTTCATAGTGTTTGCTCTAACAGTGATATTGTGTTAAAAGGGTAGATTAAAGCTGTAACTTTATGTACTGTATGTAGTGATGTCTGGTTTGTTGCTTACACTGTATTTTTTAATCTGATCTAAATAATCTAAAGTTTGTGATACTATGTATTTATAACATGAGTGCTGGCAAAGCAAACACTGGTTAGTTTCTAAGTACTGTACATCAGATCTTGGATAGAATTAACTACAACAACCATGAATGTTTGCATTTGTGCAGCACATACAACTTAATCTTTAATTACAGCTACAATGGTTTGACATGACAATCATAACTCAAGGTCAAATTCATCTTTTTCCCCCAACGCTTCAGCTGCATCTTATAGCCTTGAACACCATTGTGGCAGTGGGGTGTGGAGGCTGGGTTGGCTGCTGGGGAGGAGATGGGAGTGGCTCAGCTGGAGGCCAGGCAGCTGGATGGAATCAGGTAATCAGTCGCACAATAAAAGCACGCCGATGAACTGGTTCTGTCTTGCAGTAGGCTGGGTTCATGGTGGAGAGACTGAGCGGAAGGAAGGACCCGAAGGCAGAGACAGAGACCGAGACAGAGACGGAGACGGAGACAGGGACGGAGACGGAGAGAAAGACCGAGCCGCCTCTAATAAACTGTTTCACGCTCTCCAAGAACGCTCCCTGGTCTAATTTCTCCCTCTGCAGTTTCCCTGTGTGAGCGCATCTGCTCACATATTGGTGCCTGAACAGGGACCATGTCCGAGGGAGAAGTGCCACAGAGTCCGCTGGGGCAGGCACTCCAGCTCCTCGCCGTGATGCAGGAGGGCACGGCCGCCCTACAGCGGCAGCAGAGCCAGGCTCTCACAGAGATCGTGGTGGCTCAGCGCGAGGACCATGCTCTCCTGCGGGAGCTGCTGCAGCGACCGGCCACTCGGGAGGGGGAGTTTGCTACAAGCCCCGCCCGACCGCCGCCATGCTGAGGATGACCGCCGAGGATGACCCGGAGGCGTACCTGGACATCTTCGAGGGCACGGCAGCGGCGTGCGGGTGGCCGAGGGAGGAGTGGGGGTTGCGGCTGCTACCCCTGCTGTCTGGGGGGGGCACAGCTGGCGGCCCACAGTCTGCCGGCGTCCTCTCGCCAGACTTATGACCAGCTGAGGAGGGCCATCCTGGACCGGCTGGGGGGCACGCCGGAGGGACAACGCCGCCAGTTCAGGGGGCTCCCCTTCGAAGACGCCGGCCGGCCCTTCTCCTACGCGCAGCAGCTCTCCGAGGCGATGAGGCGCTGGCTTCAGCAAGACACCAACTCCGCGAAGGACGTCGCAGAGAAGGTGGTGCTGGAGCAGTTTGTCGCCGGGTTGCCCTCCTCCACGGCAAATTGGGTCCAGTGCCACGGACCCACCAGCCTAGAGGCTGCCTTCGTCCTCGCGGAGGACCATCTCTCCCTGCCCCGGCGGAGCGTGAAGGAGGAAGCCGAGGTACACCCCCAGCCCCGAGGAGGAGGCTCCCTGCGGGGGCAGCGTCTGCTGGCTCCCTGCGGGGGCACCGCCAACCACCCGAATGTCTCTCCTGTCTCTCCACAGGGCCCAGTCGACGGGTCTGGTCCTCGGGCACCCAGAGGGGGTCCTCAAACGCCGGGGCAGGATTGCTGGCGGTGCGGGCGACCCGGCCACTTCCGGCGTGAGTGCCCACTCATGGAGGTCGGACAGTTGGTCCGGGTTGCGGGACCGCCAGACTCCTCCCCCGGTCCGGAGGGGACATACCGCGTACCAGTATGTATACAGGGGGGTATACACCAGGCTCTGTTGGACACTGGTTGTACTCAAACCATGATCCACCAGCGCTTGGTTCGGCCCGGGGCATTGGTGGAAGCATCGTGGGTGAGGGTGAGGTGTGTGCATGGTGATATTCACGAGTACCCGGTGGTGACTATTACCATTTCATTCAAGGGGAAAAAACATAGGGTTAAGGCTGGAGTTAGCACTCGCCTTACGCACCCCCTAATTCTGGCAACGAATTGGCCGGGGTTCCATAGGCTAGTGGGGAAGGCTAAGGGGGTGCATTCCCGTGCAGTGGGGGCATGCGAGTTGTGTGAGGTGTTGAGTGGGGACTCGGAGGAGGCGGGGCCCTTCGAGGGGGAGGCTCGGGATGAGGCTTCCCTGTCCAACCCTGTGCGTCCAGTGGAGGACTTCCCCCCGAACAGTCCCGGGATGAAACCCTATGCTTTCGACCAGGTTGTAAGTATCGATGGTTCCCCACTGCACCCGAACGCACCACTCACTCACCCGCACTTCACGGTGATTAGGGACAGGTTGTACCGGGTGAGCCGCGATACACAAACGGGGGAGGAAAACACCCAGTTGTTGGTGCCGAGCAGCCGTCGGGAAATGATTTTCCAGGCGGCTCATCACAACCCCATGTCCGGTCACCTAGGGTATGAAAAGACACTGAACCGGATCATGGCCCGATTTTATTGGCCGGGCATCCGCGCGGACATGAAGCGGTGGTGTGCGTCCTGCAGCGAATGTCAGCTGGTTAACCCGCCGGCCACCCCAAAAGCGCCGTTGCGCCCGTTGCCATTGATTGAGGTACCATTCGAAAGAATTGGCATGGACCTCATCGGGCCATTAGGCCGGAGTGCACGGGGATATCGCTTTGTGTTAGTTCTCGTGGATTACGCAACCCGATATCCCGAAGCAGTGCCGCTGCGCACTATCTCGGCTAAGAGCGTGGCGCAGGCACTGTTTCACGTGATCTCCCGAGTTGGGATCCCGAAAGAGATCTTAACTGACCAGGGCACGTCCTTTATGTCACGCACGTTACGCGAACTGTATGCGCTACTGGGCGTCCGCTCCATCCGGACTAGTGTCTATCATCCACAGACAGATGGGCTGGTGGAGCGGTTTGACAAAACGCTTAAGAACATGGTACGTAAGTTCGTTCACGAGGACAGCCGTAATTGGGATAAATGGTTAGACCCTCTGTTGTTCGCAGTGCGGGAGGTTCCCCAGGCCTCCACGGGATTTTCTCCCTTTGAATTATTGTTTGGCAGGAAGCCACGGGGTGTGTTGGACCTGCTAAAAGAAAACTGGCAGGAGGGTCCAAGCACCAGCAAAAGCGAAATTCAGTACGTGCTGGACCTGAGAGCAAAACTCCATTCACTGGGTCAGCTATCACGGGAGAATTTGCTCCAGGCTCAGGAGCGTCAGCAGCGCCTGTATAACAGAGGGTCGCGACTGCGTCAATTTACACCGGGAGATAAAGTGCTTGTATTGCTCCCGACCACCAGCTCCAAATTACTCGCAAAAGTGGCAAGGGCCCTTTGTGGTCACACGGCGAGTGGGGGACGTCAATTACGAGGTGGCGCATTCGGACAGGGGGGGAGCGGCACAGATTTACCACCTCAATCTCCTAAAAGAATGGCGGGAGGTGGCTTCTGCCTCTCTGGCTACTACGGTGATGGAGAAAGATGAGTTGGGAACGGAGGTAGAAAAGACGGACAAATCAGCCCCGGTCCCTTGTGACAACCATCTTTCACCGAGTCAGAGGGCAGACGTTGCCGCGTTGCAAAGGCTGTTTGCCGATGTGTTCTCCCCCCTGCCCGGGCGCACCACGCTCGCACACCACCACATAGAGACGCCCCCGGGCGTGACGGTGCGCTCACGGCCCTATCGACTGCCTGAACACAAGATGAAAATTGTTCAGGCAGAGCTTCAGGCTATGCTGGAGATGGGCGTAATAGAAGAGTCCAACAGTGACTGCTGCTGTCCCGTCGTTCTGGTGCGCAAGGCCGATGTGTCAGTACGGTTCTGTGTGGACTATCGCAGGGTGAATGAGGTGTCCAAATTCGATGCTTACCCGATGCCCCGGGTCGATGAATTCCTGGATCGGCTAGGCACGGCTCGTTTTTATAAGACACTGGATTTGACCAAGGGCTACTGGCAGATTCCCCTGTCTCCAGAGTCTAAGGAAAAAACGGCTTTCTCCACACCGTACGGCTTGTACCAATTCATAACGCTTCCGTTCGGGTTATTTGGAGGCCCCGCCACCTTCCAGCGGCTCATGGACCGGGTGCTGCGACCACACTTGGCATATGCTGCTGCCTACCTGGATGACGTCATCATCCACAGCGAGACGTGGGAGCAGCATATGCAGCAGGTGGGGGCAGTGCTCGAGTCCCTGACGAGAGCGGGGCTCACGGCTAACCCGAGGAAGTGTGCGGTTGGACGGAGGGAGGTACGGTATCTGGGGTACCACTTGGGCGGCGGGCAGGTGCGGCCGCAGCTGGAGAAGACCGCGGCCATTGCCGCCTGTCCGGCTCCCAAGACAAAAAAGGAGGTCAGGAGGTTTACGGGGCTGGCGGGCTATTACCGGCGGTTCATTCCGGGGTTTTCAGAGCTCACCAGCCCCCTGACCGACGTGACCCGAAAGGGTGCCTCAGATCCGGTCCAGTGGACGGAGCAGTGTCAGCGGGCGTTTGAGAGGGTAAAGCAAGCTCTCTGTGTGGAGCCGCTCCTGTTTTCCCCTAACTTTGCTCTCCCGTTTGTTTTACAGACCGACGCCTCGAACAGCGGGCTGGGGGCCGTTTTGTCCCAGGAGGTGGAGGGGGTCGACCGCCCCGTACTGTACATTAGCCAGAAGCTGGCTCAGCGGGAGGTGAACTACAGTACGGTGGAAAAAGAGTGCCTCGCCATACGGTGGGCGGTCGGCGCCCTGCGTTATTATCTCCTGCGACGCTCTTTCACCCTCTGGTCGGACCATGCCCCGCTCCAGTGGCTCCACCGCATGAAGGATGCCAATGCCCGGATCACTCGTTGGTATCTGGCGTTACAGCCGTTTAACTTCAAGGTGATCCACAGGCCGGGTAACCAGATGGTTGTGGCTGACTTTCTCTCGCGTTCGGCGGAGGGGGGGGGGGGGGTCAGCTTGCGGCCGGTGGGCTCCCGGCCTGAGTCGGGCAGTGGGGGTATGTGGCAGTGGGGTGTGGAGGCTGGGTTGGCTGCTGGGGAGGAGATGGGAGTGGCTCAGCTGGAGGCCAGGCAACTGGATGGAATCAGGTAATCAGTCGCACAATAAAAGCACGCCGATGACCTGGTTCTGTCTTGCAGTAGGCTGGGTTCATGGTGGAGAGACTGAGCGGAAGGAAGGACCCGAAGGCAGAGACAGAGACGGAGACGGAGACAGGGACGGAGACGGAGAGAAAGACCGAGCCGCCTCTAATAAACTGTTTCACGCTCTCCAAGAACGCTCCCTGGTCTAATTTCTCCCTCTGCAGTTTCCCTGTGTGAGATCATCTGCTCACAACCATTTTCTGATAAAGACTGTGAGATGCGGTTGAAAATGGACCTTTAGGTAAAATTATTTTCTGTCAAATAACTATTTCCAAAGTCAAGAATGAACTTTTAGGGTAAAAAAATCTCTACCTGCCACTCCAATTTGGTGAGTTGCAAACCCCGGCAGCCTGCTTTCCCCTTCTCCCAACCAGAGCTCCAACACAGCGTGGTCGTGTTTGGCGTGATGGAAGGTGAAGCCGTGAGTAGAGGCAGCGGCGGCCCATCGACTCAGTGAGATGGGCACTCGAAGCCACACCGCAACTTTCCCCTCTGCTTTCCACTGGGACAAAGAATCTGCAGAGTACACAAGTCAAAAGTTCACAAGGATGCGCAAACTTTCAAGTGCATTGTTAACGACGTTGCTGCTTTCTTAAAAAACAGACAGGAAATATGAACAACTGTTTTTGATGCTTAATCTGATTTTGTGGACACATGGAAAATGTAAAGGAGAGAGCAGATGACAAGCAACAGAGACAAGTTTGTGGAAGTAGCCTGAAGGGTAAAGAAACTATTCGCCAATTGATCCATCAATAGAAAGTCAGTCTGCAAATATGTTGATAATCAACTAATGGTTTAAGTAATTTATAAATAAAATTAAAATTAAGGACATTTAGCTGATTGCAGCTAATTCTGATTATTTTTATTATTATTTTTTTTTTCATTACAGCAATTTAAAGACCCTACATTGGGCTCTGGGAATTGTGAGAGGCATTTTCACTGACTTTTTATTACTGAACAATCAATATATTCTTTAAAGAAATTACTGACAAATCATTCAATAATACATATAATAGTTAGTCGCTAATATCATTCATGGAAAACCTCTCAATTTAATAAATACCATAATTTTGCCTTTGAGCAAGACACTGATTGTTCTGCCTATGGTGGTTCCATTTCCCTTTGCTGGTAAAATGTGAATATTGCATAAAAAAATTAAAAAGCTACATCCAAACCCCTGAACAGAATATTTCATCACATACTGCCATGGCCTCAAGCCATTTCAAAAGGAACAGTGTGTGCAGATAGAAGTCTGCAGACGAATAACTATCCAGAGTGTATTTATTAAACACAGTGTCAAACATTGACCTGCAGGTTCACTAGACATGAACACTTAACTTGGATATTAAGGGACATTTTTTGCATATTGGAAGCTCTGCTCCAAGCAACACGTCTCTGCATCTCCAATGCATGAGCACAGTTGACTCCAGCTTTCTTTGTACAGGAAGTTCATTAAATAGATATATTTTTTATTGAGTGTCTGCGTGAGGGTCCCACATGCAGACACGTTGTAGCCCACAGTTGTAGAGTGTGGTTGTGGGTCTGACACACAGCACACTGTAACACAAACCAACCTTGCAGTAATCTGCTGAATGAGTTTTCGCTGATGTCCGCCGGTAAACCGACGTCAGCCAGGTTCACTGTCACTCCACCGAATCGGTCCACTTTCCCCGTCAAAGCACCGGCCCCGGTTACTCTGTGTAGTTGAGAACGAGCTGGAGTGCGCGAGAAGGAACGGACAGCTGAGCGCGTGGGACAAGACGCTCTGCAGCAAAGCCTTCCTCTCACCAACGGCAACAACTTAAAAGCAAAGGCACGAGCAGCCATGTTACTACGCCGTCATAAACCACCGTTTAAAGGTAGCGAGTATGTGTGTGCAGTGCAGCGCGGTTACGTATACGTCCGCCCTTGAAGTTGCATAAATACCGTAATGCTCTGAAAAAATAGCCCCAAAAAGTTTAAAACTATGAAACAATTATATTATCTTTTTATCTAATTATTATATCTATGCCGAATGTAAGACTGCATATGCATAATGGTTGCTATACCTTTAGTCATATAGAAGTATGTGTTTTGACATGCTGGCAACAAGGTACAATGATATGATTTTACTATTTAATTGTGTATAACTTTATTGGAGGCCAGGTACATTCAGGCTGTTATAGTTAATTTTCCCAATCAAAACCAACCTTTTTTTAATTTTTTTTTACAATTGTTAGCCGTATTTGTGTTGAGAAATCTCGTACTAAATACTATACGAATGCTTTACAATGCAATACATGCAAAAAGGATGTCACATGCCGTAAATTTAAATTCAGCGATGCATTGCTGTGGTTTACGGTAAAGGGAGGCGGGACTAAACTTTAACCAGGAAGTTTACCACAGCGCTCCATGTTTACACATGTCTGCACGTTCACGGGGAGACATTTTTCACTATTAAAATGTCTTCAAAGAGAAATAAAAGCAAATCGAAAAGAGCGAGTGAAGGGGACGGTTCACTCTTATTGAAGGAGGGCTCAAATGACTCCTCCAACCTGCAGACATCTGGCCACGAAGGAGGAAGCTGCACAAGTTTAAACTCATTCACTGTCATCGATTTCATTGAAAAAGGTAAGACTTTTGGTAATAAACCCACAAGTTGACCAGTAGTTTGACACAGCTGTAGCTTAATGTTAATGCTTTCAGCAATGAACCAATCTGCAATATGAAGATGGAAGATCCGCCATGGTCCCTGTTGCTCTCAGTGATGCTGATGCACTCAAGCAGATTTGATTTAAAATGAGACACTGACTGAGGCAAAAGTGGCTTTCAGCTTTGAGGAATATTGAGGTTGTTCATCCATATGTAGTGACAGACAAGTCATGTTTCTGCTGTTTCATGTTTTTTTTAAGTTATAGTCTTTTTTAGGAAGAAATCCCCAATTTGTGTTCATTTTCGTCCGCAAGGGAACTCGTTTTATACCTAAAAGACTGCGTTAGACAAATCAAGCAGATGGCGTATCTTCCAAAGTTAGACTGCTGAAGCCTCAAATGAACTACAGCTGCACTTTAAAATGCATTTTTTTGCACAGAAAGAGGACTATTACGTTGTTTTGTTGTTGTTTTAGGATTTGAAAAGTTGTGAACATATCCTCCAAAGCTGAGAGAAAATTCTGGAAATATGTCGATGTCCTACTGCTTACAGACCACAATGAATGAACCAGATTCACTAGCTACTAGCTGGTCAATAGTTTAACCTGCTTTGCTACATTTCTTTAAAATTTGTCTTAAACTTTTTACCCACATTAGAGGCAGTCTGCACGAATAGCGGCAACCACCAATGAATTGCTTGTAAAACTTTGCATTCTCTGTGCCAATGTCAAAGCAGTTTGTAAAATTTGGAAAGCGGTATGGTGGACAAATAAAAAATAAAAACATTACATTCAAAGGGTATGATAAGATCATTAAATTAGACTCATTGCTGTCGTTTGAGCCACTTAGTAGTATATGAAGTAGTTAGACGGAGTAACACCTGCAGGAGCTACAACACTACAACTATCTTCATATATGAGCAAAGCAATTTACATTTATAAGAAACATTCCTCATAATTATTTCTTTTGAATGTGGGACTTTTATTTATTGTATTTCACATTACACTTGTGTTAACTTTCCTCACAGCCGATGACAAAACACCCAAAAGTTGCAGATCAACTTTAGTGCAACTGAGCCTGAATTCAATGAAGGCCGCTGGCGTCTGCATCGGGAGACCAGTCCTGCTGACGAGTCCCGCGGGACAACAAGAGGTGTTGTTCTTCGTTAGATATTTTGTTCTTCACTGACAAACATATATTCAAGGCTGTTTTGTGTTCCTGCCCTTCAACCTGTACTTACGTAGTACTTCTGTTCTGTAAATATTGTTTCAACTCTGAAACTTTTTTTTTTTTTAATAATCTTTTATCTATCTCTCCCGTCTTACAGGTGTGTCTAGGGTGGCCAGTTGCCTCCTTTCCTGGTGGAAAAGTTGGTCTTCAGAAATGCGCTCAGAATAACCTCAGAGTGAAGTCGGGGCACGAGGTGATGCTGCAGCCACTAACAGGCCCTGTGCTTCAGGCTGAAGAGCTGGTTCTCTCCAACAGGTAGCACATTATACGTATTAAATATTCACACTCCATCTTATTACACTACATTATAGTTATTGTACACTCAGTTGCTAGTTTACCAAGCACACCCAGCTAAAACTAATGCAGTCTAATATAACAGCAGTGCAATAAATCCTGAAGGTGTTTATTCAACTTTTGGAGGCTGCAGTTTGGAGTGCTGTTGAATGGTGTTGCTTTATACTGATAGGTGTTTGTAATCTTTTCCTACCCTTTTTTATTAATGACTATACTGAATATGCACACATAATAGAAATCAATCATAGAACTGCAGGCAGTAGCCCTGCCGTTCATTTTATTCATGAACAGTTTTATTCATGAACATTTTAAATCCCAATACAAAGAGCTGAGGGACTTATACATGCAAAAGTCATGTAATAATGTGCAAGAGTATCATATACCATCATCATATACTTCTGAAAAGCCTTTAGATCAGAGGTCTTCAACAGGGTGTCCGCGACCCCTAGGGGGTCCGCGGAGGTACTGCAGGGGGTCACAACATTTTTGGTTCAATAGACAATTTTTTTATATTTTTTATTAAAAAATTTTCAACCAATTTTTTTCCCACAAATTTACATGAATATATGAGCCTGTGTATTCATTGAATAGCTTAGTGCTGAATGCACAATAACAGGGTAGCTATGTTTATACATGGCACTAGGCCCAGTTTAATATAAAACACAATTTTATACAATATATATAGTATGGGTCCCTGCTCCATCTCTCCATCAGCTTGGGGGTCCTTGGCCGCAAAAACAACCCCTGACTTAGATTGTATCACACACCTTTTGTGTTGTGCATCTCAGGTAAAGGCTGCCATCTGCTGGGGACGCCATGCAACTGCAGTTCAAATGCTAAACTATCAATTATAAATAATTAGTATTGTCTAGATTTTACTCATCCACAGTATGCATTTATTTGTAATAAACTTTATCTACACATATTTGTTTTTTTTATTATATTTTAGGACATATTTAGATTTTTTTTTGTTTTGTAATCCTTGATTATCCTTTTCATTTTTTAATGTTTTGTGCCCTATGTGATGCTGCTCCTGTCGAGGACATTTTAAAGTCCGTAGAGCACTTTCCTGTTTAATTAAATGTATATTATAAATATTATATATTAATATACTGTGTATATAATGTGTTACAGATATTACAACATGTGTATAGTTCATTATTGTTAATTCTAACATGCATATAACTTTCATTTAGGTCAAAAGATGACGCACTAGAGACCGATGAGTTCAAGAACTTCTTTCTGAGGTCTCTGGGTAAGTCGGTCACTTCTTCACACTGTTACAGGTTTGTAGGTTTCAGTAGAAAGCACTTTCAGAGTAGGTGTGGAAATCTTTGGGAATCCTACGATTTTAATTCTGATTCTCGATGCTACGATTGGATTCAGAATTGATTCTCCATTCAAAACCTGATTTATACTCCCTAGAATAAATAGAAAGAGGGGTACTATTGTACTATGTAAATATGAAATGTACAGTATATAGAATTGTGATGGTCACTTTCTGACCAAACAGGAAAAGATGAATATGAGTATGCAGCTTTTAAAATTTAAAACACAGTTAACTGTATTCATTTGAAAGCATGTTACAGTCGTCTGTCTGCGTTAGAATAATGAAATGAAAGTGTCATTTACAGACAACATGACAAAATGATTGTTTGCAAAGTCAGAGGTTAGTGTGTGTGTTCTGGGTTGGGTATATTTGTCATTGTCATGCATACATTCATGTTCAATCATTTTTTATTTACATTTACAATAGTTTGGGATTTGAGATTTTATATGAACAGTGCAAGCTGCTGTTTGTCAGTATCGTACTGATCTTTTGAGGTAAATGTGAAGTCCTGTTTTCTTCTGGTTTTGAATTGCTGTTTATGTTCAGTTTTACTCCAGACTGCCCTGTTTACTTTGGTGGAATAACTCTACTGGTTTATCTGTCTTGTGCCAGTTGGGAACATCTTTTTGCCAGGAAATGTCATCCCCCTGACCTTCTTCGGTCGGTCATGCAATCTCCGGGTGGAGAGCATAAGAGGGGAGGATGGAGTCACCCTCCATAGACCGGTTCCTCCCCTGGGACTGAGCCCTGACACGGAAGAATCCTCAGTGATGAACTCCGTGCTGGACTCCACTTCAGCCGACCTCTCCCTGCAGCTCAGCTCGCTCACTGTGGATGACAACAGCGCTGACGGGGCACCGAGCACGCCTGGAGAGCTGGGCCCTGCAGCCAGCACCCCACGCCGACCAGCCCACATCCCTTCTCTTTGCACCCCGTCCTACAACTCCCATGATCCGTCTGCAGACTCGGCAGAGGATGCCGTCAGTATGGAGAGGTCGCACAGCTCAGAGCAGGCAGAGAAAATTCCCACAGCTCCTCCTGGTGGTGCTCTGGATGCTGACACCTTCTACTGCCTCTCCTGCACCACTAAAGTCAGTTTCAGACACGGAGCAGGGCAGGAGGATCCAAATGCAGAAGCTAAAAGGTCAAAGGTCAAATACTGCATGATTGGCGGGCTCAGCAGCCAGTTGGATGTCATCAGAGAGACCGTTGAGCTTCCTCTGAAACACCCAGAGTTGTTCTCCAACTATGGTAGGTGTTTCAGAGGACAGTACACTTAAAAACAATGACGCGTAAACCCGGACTAGTTTTAACATACAACTCCGATATCTAATTGCAAGCTGTTTTCTATGCAGGCATCCCACCTCCCCGAGGAGTGCTACTGTATGGCCCCCCGGGCACAGGAAAGACTATGATTGGACGAGCCATAGCCAATGAGGTTGGAGCTCACATGACGGTGATCAACGGCCCCGAGATCATGAGCAAGTACGGTCATCTTGCTCCAAAACTTTGCACCACTTTGTTTCGGGACAACAGTATTATAATGCAAAGCCCTCTGCCTGTGATCTGAGGTCATCATTAAATAGAGTAGTGTGATTTACTGTCGGTCTTTTGCAGATTCTATGGTGAAACTGAAGCGAGGCTGAGGCAGATATTCACTGAGGCGTCTCAGAGGTAAACTTCGTAGTTAATCCATCTGACCGTGCCCGTCAGCTCCACTATCCTAGTATGTTTTATGTAGACGCAAAACACTGAATGTTTTCTTTTTTTCTTGCCGTCAGTCTTTTATCATGTTTTATTTTGTATTTATTTTCATTTGTAATAAAAGTTATTTGTTAAATTATATTGATTTCTCTTGTGCAATTTAAAAAGAAAAAAAAAACACATGAAGTCGCCATACTTCCAGTACAAACGGTGCAATACACCAATAATACAGTAAGTAATAGTAAAAGATAAATGTGCTCAAAGCAAACCTCAAGCACATTTAAAAGAACTGAACTGATGACATTTGATTTATAATTTAAAGCTCTGCACCTTGAATAAAGTCCTAAAAATATGTCATCGGCTTGTGATTTTGGGTCTTACAGTCTTGTCGGGCAATTTTCATTTGATTTACAGACAACCTGCAATAATCTTTATTGATGAGCTGGATGCTTTGTGCCCAAAGCGGGACGGAGCGCAGAATGAGGTGGAGAAACGAGTCGTCGCGTCTCTCCTGACTCTGATGGATGGGATCGGTTCAGTAAGTTTCCCTTTTACTCTTCTGCCGTAGTACATGCCAACAGGTGGTGATTCTTAAGTTAATACCATAGTTTCTTCAGTTGTATGGCACTTTCCTTAGCACTTGCAATCGACCATTATTTTAAGGAGCACTTTCTTTCAAAATGAACTTCCTCTATATCCATTTTTGAGTTACTAAATTATATGTGCAGTGATTTCAGAATACGAGTAGATAATTCCCATACCAGTATTTCTGCCCTGCAGACAAAAACATCAGTGAACAATCTGTGAGGTTGACGGTTAGTCTCTGCCCCAGAAGTACAAGGCAACGTTTGTTTTTTTATAATTTGATCTCTCATACATTTTTGCATGATTTCTTTTTCCACTACTCCATCTAAACCTGCACCTCCCCTGGTCTGGTGAAAATATGCTTTAAAGTAGAGCGGCAAGTTTCCACAGTCCAAGACAACGTCTTGAAATGTGTTGTTTTGTCAGACTAACTGTCCAAAATCCAAAGATTCAGTTTACTAAATAACACAAATAAGACTAGAAAGTATTCACATTTGAGACTCTGGAACCACTGAATTGTTTTTGCCATTTTTGCTTTAAAATGTCTACAATTATAAATTGACGACCAAAAGAGTTCAGTCAGTCCACTAATTGATTAATGAATTGATTAATTAATCAAAGTCCGACACTAAGTCGCGATTCTTTCGTTGTGTCTCTTTTTCATTACTTGGCCAACTCTTAAAGCATGAAATGGGCAGTTTTCTCTTTATTCCATCAACCATCCGTTTAATTATTAAGAGGAGGTCTGCTTTACATTGACCAACGCTTGTTCAGCATACACATGACTTAAGAATATGGCTTTCCGCAGCAGAAGGTGGCTCTGTCAGCAAATGTCCTCATTGGAACTGCAGATTGTCATGCAGAAACCATCTCTGCATGCTGGCCGCCCTTCAGACACTGTGGGTTGTGTCTCTGGGGTGTTGTTTGTCCTCCGAGCACTCTTGTCAGTGGCTGATGATGAGAAAAAAGATGATCCCCCCCCCCACACACACGCCCAACAGGAGCCTGGGAAACAAATCACCTAAGGTTGCCATGACCTGCCAATTTGGCATAACTTTATCAGCAAAGTACATATCCATGAGCCCAGGCAGACAGGAGCCTTCATTGGGCTAGGTGATATTACACAGATACACCTACGCCCTGCCTGCTCCCCGCTCCTGTCTGTTTTCCACAGCAGATGATCCAAGGTCATCAGCACTGATTGGTTTTAGGAATGTGGATGAAGCGCTTCCTGCTCCTCGGCATTCTTGCTTGCGCTGTAATTTATTTTTGTTTCAATTCTCTCGGCAGTGTTGAAAGGTGGGGGGGAATATTTCTCATCTTGCAAGGCAGACCACCCCGAGAAACATAGGACTGACACAAGTTTAGCATCAAGCCGGGGTCAAATGTGCTCTCCGCTTATGGAAACCGACCTGGATAAAGCCACAAACGCATGGTCGTGAAGTTAAATACAAGGCTGTTTTACTTGGCTCCTAGAAAGTTGATATTGATGACTCAAAGCAACAATTTGCATGTAATTTTTCCTGGTGTATGTCTGAGCCAGCGCAGCAGATTTGGCAGGGATATTTTGAATCCATCATCTGTTATTTTTTACCCTTTTTGATGGTTTTGAAAATTAGCATGATGGCTACCGCAGCTGTCTGAGTGGACAAACGCTCCTCAACTTCCATAGATTTCACCGAAACATAAGAACTTTACTGTGTTGCCTTAAGCAACATTAGCACCACTGACATATTGAAATGTTTGTTGATGTCTTTCTTAAAAGTGTATTCATTTAGGGGCGTCCTGATGGCCGAGTGGGGTTAAGACGCATACCATAACGGCAAAATAATTTCTAATATAATAGCATAACAATGATACATTTTGTAGCATCGATATCCCTCTACTATGATGTAACCGCGGGGCCAAATGAATTCATGATAACGATATTTTGATGCCTCACAAAGGAATACATTAAATACTGGTGTTGTTTAAAGGACTAGACTGATCTCTGCTCTTTTTCCCGTCCTTCCAGGAGGGTCACTCAGGTCAGCTGTTAGTCCTGGGGGCCACAAACCGGCCCCACGCCCTCGACCCAGCCCTGCGCCGACCAGGGCGCTTCGACAAGGAGCTAGAGGTGCGTACTACCACACACTGTGGGGGAAGTGGGATGGTCAAGAGACCGTCCCGTATCACGTATGTTAGAACCCGCCAGCAGCCATGTGTGTTCACTCGACACTCTGCTGTTTGCTTATTGTGGAGCGGTCTGGTGAAAAATGAATATCGCTTAAAAACTCAACATTTTAATTTGTCCGCGTGATCATTGACGACAATCGCACTCCTGGAAATATCCCTGCAAAGTTCCTTGACGTACTGTACTCCATCCGTTCATCGTTTGGGGTTCCTCACGGTTCCTCCAGGGTTCCAGCCCAATTACTTTTAAGTGTAAATAAAAAAAACTTTCTGTTACACACTTTCTTGTTCTATTGATTTTTCTGATGGCAGGTGGGAGTTCCCAGTGCTGCAGAGCGCGCAGATATTTTGCAGAAGCAGCTGAGCTTTGTACCGTGCAACGCCACCAGCGAGGAGGTGACGCAGCTGGCCAACGCCGCTCATGGATACGTAGGAGCAGACCTTGCAGCTGTTTGCAAAGAAGCAGGCAAGTAAACACTGTCCTACTGTCATGTAGGAAGTCCAAATGCTTTTGGGAAAAAAACATGTTTCCTAGTAGTGGGCACCTAATGGCATTTTTTCACATATCTTCCTCTTTCTCTTCTCTCCCTTCTGGGCCACATGATGCACAAAATGTCCCACTCAAAGCAAGAACATCGACAGTTACTCTGGCCAGTTGCGTTGTTCTTTTCATTGGCTTCCTCTTGCCGAAACCAACATAATTTGGGGAACCAAAACAAAGTCTCACATGCCAGCTGGCCCAAAGATGCTCAGCATCTTTTAGCAGTTTGGTTTGCCTCGTGGACTCAGGCATCCAACCAACAAGAAAATAGCATACAACAACAGCTTGTTATTGAGCTTTAGGTACATTTGACTCCACCTCTGCTTGTAATACTTTGCCCAAACCACAGTCCCTTGTGACTTATTTCTTCCTAAATTAGTTTTTAACAGTTTTTTTTTTAATTTTTTTTTTTAAGATGTTTTTCTTGTTTGTCTGACATGCCTGCAACACAGAGGGTCAACCATCCTTTGATATTTGCCAAAAAGGAAGTTGTGAGTTTCTGTGGTTTTCAGATCCCAGGGAGAGAAACCGCTGAAACCACCACTTGTTGTGAAATTCCTTTGCCCCCCTCACCCCTGATGCCACAAGCCAATCCACCTCACATCCTGAGGACAAGCATATTGGCTTATATAACGCATGTGTGTATCTGAATGTGCTTCATTGTGGGTGTATGTGGGATTGTAGGAGCACATGCACATTTGTTTTTCTGTGTGTGACTCCGTATGCCTCCTGGGTGGTCCCAGTGCCTGGGGTACGTGGCATATTGCATTTCCAGCTGAGGAGGGAGCCGGGGCTGCTGTGCGGAAGCACTCCGGCGAAGAGCGTGATTTACCGTCCGCAGAGGGCCAGACGTGACTGGCAGTGCTTTCTGAGAAACCTCCTCACGGGCTGGGGGGAGACAACAACCTCCCCAATCTGTTTGACTGCTCACTTCCCTCAAAAGCCTCCAAACCGAAATCACTAAACAAACACAGGCCCTTGCAAGTACGCCACAGGAGAACTGACAGATCGCATTTAATGCTTTATTTCTTTCTGTCGGCAAATTCAATCTGCAAATAAAGTACAAATGAAATACAAACTGAGGTGAAATGGAACACAAACGCAGCTATTGAGGCTTTGGAGTTGGCGTCCACTTGTAATGCAATTCGAGGTTCCCTTGAAGTCTGGTTTTATGCAAACAGTAAATTGCTATCTAGCAAATGAGCAAGCAGTCTTGACGCCTACCTTTTTAAACTTAGAAGTTAGGTTAGCCATAGCCTTTACAATCATAAATAATAAAGAGAGAGAAAATATCAAGATGACAAGACATCTGAACAACAGTTTAGAAGCGATCCAAAAAAATAAAAATAAAAAAAATAAAGTGAATATTCTGATATGTTCTGCTGCTCTTCTCTGCCACAAAAACTAGCTGTCGTTTTAACTTGAGAGGAGTCAGACATTCATTTAGGTAGAAAAGCTTTCAGTCTTCCTGGCCACCACAAACTCTAATTAATAAAATGAAAAATTAGATTATTTGGGCGGCTGTGGCTCAGGAGGTCGAGAGTCGGCGGTTCGATCCCCGGTACCTGCGCTCAGCATGTCGAAGTGTCCTTGGGCGAGATACTGAACCCCAAATTGCTCCCTGTGTGTGTGTGTGTGTGTGTGTGTGTGTGTGTGTGTGTGTGTGTGT
>CALSBV010000271.1:3476124-3493742 GCA_943590825.1 Bovichtus diacanthus
TGTGTGTGTGTGTGTGTGTGTGTGTGTGTGTGTGTGTGTGTGTGTGTGTGTGTGTGTGACCACTACTTGTATGGTAGTCTGACTCTGTATGAATGCTGACATGTAAAGCGCTCTATAGATGCAGTCTATCTAGCTAAAAATGTGACTGTAAAACACCCAACTAATTGTGGAGGGATTATGCCTTTTCTTTATTTTAAATGCTAATATAGAGTGGAGCAGGGATTAGTCCTAAAACCTGGAAATAAGTGGCAGTGGTTAATACAAGCTTAAGATGTTTTCACGTCAATAAATACCACACTGATTTGAAGCTTTTAAGAATCTTAAAAAAGGCAGTGGCTAAGAAGTGGCTAAATGAGACTACAGAGACTGTCAGGGACATTAAACATCATCACGCCGAACACTAGTCCACCTTTAGTTTAGTGATGGTGACGCTAAAGTCATGGAGTTTGTTTAGAGCCTTACTTTGGCTTTTTACTTCTGCTGATTTTGCATTTACGCTTTAAAAAAACCCCCAAAAAACTATCTTGCTGAACACGATCATTTTTTGTTTCCAATAATCCAAAATACAATGGGAAAAATCCCTCGATTATGTCAATTTTCTATAAACGCACCTGTTTATCTGCTGCATTTTTGAATGAATGGAAAAGCAAGGCGTTAATGTTTACTCTGATGTAAAACGATGATGGACAAGAAATTGAAAAAATAATTAATAATATGCAACTTGACTTAAGGGCAAGGATCCACCCCCACAAAGCCCTTATACTACCACACACACACACACACACACACACACACACACACACACACACACACACACACACACACACACACACACACACACACACACACACCGTTTTCGAGTAGAGGGAAATCTTTACGTCATTCGAGAAGTTTTTGTTTGTCCGGTCAGAGTTGTCCCAGAGCCCCAGAAACGACTTCTTGACGACAGATGTGTTATATAATCAGAACTTAATTACAGTTGATCACGGATCGTAATGTAATGCACACTCATACAAGATCTATTTAAGTCTGTTTCATTCAGGTCACCTCAAATCCCCTTTAAGCCTCCACTGAGCACACAAATTATTAAGAAAATCTGCGCTTTACATCATGTGCACTGACCGAGGGAATCCAGGTTGAACGGCGTGATCCCTTAGTGAAAGGTAGGATTTTAAAACCTGGGGAGGGGAAAAAAAAACAGGAATGCGTCTCAGTAGTCAGAAAGCACCATCATGTTTACGTGTACTTTTTCTTTCAAAAATACATTTAAAACTCCTTGCTGTAAAACAAACAACAAAAACAAATTACACATTTCTAAATACAATCTGATTTAAAAAAAAATAAATAAAAAGAATTAATAAAAATCTAAATTCAGGTCAGAGGTAATTGTCTATTGATATAATGTACTTATTTCACCTAAAAGACAAACGAAAGGAAAACATAAAGTCAAGTCAATCTAAATATTCTATCATTTGGTTTTTGGTGCCAGTGGTGAAGAGTGAATTCTTATCTTAAATTATAAAAAGATTACAATAAATAATATAAAGCACTTGGTGTTCAGGGGGTCTCTCAACCTTTTTTTATTTATTTGTTCTTCATACGCTGCATGTCTATAAGTTGTGAGAAGTTCAACCAAAGAGCGGTTTGGTGTAAAGAAGTAAGACTATAAAATACGCAAAGAGAAGTACAGTCGGAAAAATAAGCATACTTTGACCCAGTCACGAGGTCATTTTCTCCAGTATTTGACAAATTTTTTTTTTTTTTAAAAAAAAGTAAAAGAAAAATGTGTTATTCTTCTTAACAATATTGTTAATTACCTTGTAACCACTGCGCTAGATGCCCTCAGCATTTTTGATGACGGTATAGTTTCTATAGAAAACTATTTGCAGCGGAACGACGAGTTGAGCACAAGCTGAATTACAGTACCTGTATCTCAAAACTCAATTCAAAGTACATAATTGGATTCCACCACAGCTTCACAGCTCGCCGCTACAGGAGGAAAGGTCGGACACACTAAAGCTGAACTGTAGTAACCTTGAAAAAAGGCCTCTAGTGGGAAAATGTTATACTGCTGGGAAAGTAAAGAGTCATGTAATGTCAGCGTGGAGGGCAGATGCACCGACCTCCATTCTGATAAATAGTGAAATGATTTCTTTATCTTGCTTTTCTAACTTTTGAATTAGTAACCCTGTCGGCATTTCAAAGGTTGAGCTCCTCGCCACAATTAAAGCGCGTATCTCCGCAGGGTCTCCTGTGGATGCGGAGCGTCTTTAAGACGCACTCCCCCGACTCCTCTGAACTTCATCTGTCTCAGTTACTGTGTCTGAAGTGGACATGGCTTTCATCATGGTTTCGTGCAAGTCGACAGATTTATGTACACATTAAGATGATCTGCTGGACTGTGTTAGTCACAGCAGAAAAATGTACAGCCTGCACGCCAGTAACTCTATTTATAAACCTTTCTGACAGCGTCCCTGTTGTATCTGATGCAGCTCCTCGTCACATCATTCTGACTGGGCTTCATGTCAGACGCGTGTCAGCACGCACACCGTTCCTGGACTGGAGTCGTTGAAGAAGTCACGTTTTATTGTTCGCTAGCTGCAGATCTGCGGATCCGCCTCTGATTCACATGGTGGAAATTCTGTTGCCGCAGCTATTAGACGGTGCAAAGAAAATGTAAAATACATTGCAATCAAGTACTAAACTCCTACTGCGCTTAATATTCATTTATTTTATACGAGTGTACTTTACAGTTTTCGTTTATCCAAATTGAGAGTCTGATGATGCAGCAAAGGATGTAAAGCGCTCCGATACAGATCTGTGATGCTGCACTATATAAAGTAAACTGACGTCTGATACAGATCTACAAAACTAATTTACGTACAATAATGTTTTGTTATTAGATTTTGTGAGCTGAAGCGACATCTTTGGCTCGGTGTCTTTATCACTGAACGTGTGGCCTTTTGTATCTTTTTATAAAACTTACACAACTTGTCTGTACAATGAAACCGATTGTCTACCATCAAGGAAATCCTCCTACAGTAATACAATCATTTAATGAGAACGAAGCAAAAAAAGGCAGCAGCTGAGCACTAGAGTTGTGTGTCAGAACTGTGGTTCCCAAATCGGCGGTTCCAAGATAAATTTGAGACTGTTAAAAGCGTATGAGAGATGACATTTTATATTATTATTTTTTAATCTTTGCCCTGTTTCATCTAAAATGTGGCAACCTGTGAAGAAAAAAAGTGAGTCTTTAGTAGAACTGACCCATGTAATCTACACACTGAGGCACTCCCCCTGTCGAGGGAAAGCGGGTCAGAGCTGCATGTTGATGATCGACAAGAAAAAATTAGTGGCAAATATTTTTGATTGTCCATTAATTGTTTAGCCTCTCAAATGTGGAGATTTACTACTTTTCTCTGTTTTATATCATATTAAACTGAATATCTTTTGGGGTTTGGACTGACAAAACAAGACATTTAAAGGCATCACCTTGGACATTTTTTCACTATTTTCTGACATTTTGCAAGCAATTGATTGATTAATCTGGAAAAGTATCGGCAGATTAATCGATAATGAACATAAGACGTAGATAGATAGACGGCACTTCTTTGAAGGGTTCACAAGCCGCATGGTTTAAGATCCATTGTGTTGCAATTTGCAGATTCAGATCAGTTAAGAACATTTTTAGAAAAAAACGTAAATCTGTTGTGTACACTGTATAAAAGAAGAAAAGGGCGCATTAGTTGATGCAAAAAGGTGTTGTTTTTATAGTTTTGATCCCTGAAGAGATTTCCTCTGATATAACCACAGAGGCACTGATTTCTTCTGATCTTATGACCCGGTTCCCAGCTCAGCACAGATTATACAAAACAGCCCTTCATAATGACTCCCTCTAGGTGTTTTGTGTGGCATTGGAAGCTATCATGTGGTCTCGTGGAGCCTTGCAGACTCTGGGCGTCTCTCTGTCGTCCTGTTGCCGTTCAACTGATCCCGGTGCTCGCAGATGACTCATTTCCACAGTCTAAACAGTGCAAGTTGTGTGAGTGAGGGCGCACGCTTGTGTGCGCGCGTGTGCGCGCTTGTTTGGTTTGTGCCACATCCGGGCGCACTGTTTACAAGCCGCTCTAAACAGGGGAAGCCCACTGGAACAAAAACGGCCAGTAAAATTGATTCTGTGGAATAATAAACGCACAAGTCTGCACTTTGTCAGCTGAAAGCTTTTTTGGTTTGCCTCTTATTTGACGGCAAAGATCGGCTCAATAGTATAGTTCACGTCTCCAACTTAGACTAAATGGCCTAAGTGATTTACCAGGTGATTGTGCAAAGTGGTTTGGCTAACACACTTCAGTCCCCTAAAGCTAAATACTTCATTGAGTAGAAAAGAGGAAGGAGAACGGCGGCAAAAATCGAGTTTTGTTTGACATAAATTCTGCAGTAGGAGACTAAATGGGCCAAACACTGCTGAATGCGCGCTGATGTTTACAGCGGCAGCCTTGCCTTATAAAGCGCTTTTCCCAACCCGTCTGTCCTTTTAAAGACACTTCAGGAATTTCAGGACAAGTCACATAAATATCAGTCGGATCAGCATGGGAAGTTTATTTGAGGCCTCTGTTTATAAAATCCGGAAATGTGCTGCTTGTACTCCTTAACCCCGGCACTTACCTTTACCCAGTGACAGCTGTGTGTGTGTGTGTCTGTGTGTGTGTCTGTGTGTGTAGTATGTGCTGTGTGTGTCTGTGTCTGTAGTATGTGCTGTGTGTGTGTGTCTCTGTCTGTAGTATGTGTGTGTGTGTGTGTGTCTGTGAGTCTGTCTGCGTGTGTCTCTGTCTGTGTGTGTGTGTGTGTGTGTGTGTGTGTGTGTGTGTGTGTGTGTTTGTCTGTCTGTCTGTCTGTCTGTCTCTGTCTGTGTGAGTGTGTCTGTGTGTGTGTGTGTCTCTGTCTGTGTGTGTGTGTGTGTGTGTGTGTGTGTCTCTGTCTGTGTCTGTGTGTGTGCACTTTAAGAGCACGTATTATTGTGGTGTTTCAGCGCTGGGAACAGATGTTGGTTATTGTAAATACAGGTGCAAAGAGTGTTCTGGAAGCCCCGGCGAGTAATGAAAACGTTCCTGTGGTTTTGTAATGGCGTAATGCCCAAAGTATTTCACATTTCATCTGAGGACGGTGTCGCAGGAGAGCTTGCGGTGTGCGATGCAGCGCTGTGCAATGCAACATTAAGCTCCACACAGTCCTGATTCCTCCCTGTTGAAGTGTGGAATGCACTGCCGAAGTGCCGATGGACTTCTTTTGACACACCTTCCTGGACTATGTGGGTGATGATCGGCTGTCTCTGACAATGGAGCTCTGTGAGGTTTCCCTTTTTTGAAGTCTTCTACTGGAACTTAACCTAGGGCAGGTCTCTGGAGCTTACTTGCAGTTGTATTAATAAAACCAGATGATGCAGCTGCACAGCGCACATAATACAGCGCAGTTTCCTATAGCGTTTCGTATACCCATGGAAAGAGGAGCTTTATTGTTGTAGCCTGACTGATACTGTATTTTTGATGTTGATGTGACGGCAAATTTCAGTTTTTTTTAAACGTAAGCACATAATCCATACATTTATTTACCAATGATCGCTTGAATTTTCTGTCCTCGAGAATGGTGGACAAACTAATGGAGATATATCGCTGGCATTCTTGTACCGCATACATGCAGATCCCCGAGTATCCGTCTAACAGTGCCTGAAATATGCCCTGCCGATTTATCGTCCAGACTTCACTGTGGATCTGGTGTGGCTGGAAGGATTGGACAGGATTTGGACAGCCTCATTTCAACCCCTGCTTGAACACAATACTGCAGGCCATATGCAGTTTTGTACCAAGAGCAGAGGGTATAATAATACCGTAATTTCAGGACTATAAGCCGCTACTTTTTTCCCACACTTTGAACCTCGCGGTTTATACAATGACGCGGCTAATTTATGGATTTTTCCCGCTTTCACAAGCTTCATGTCGCCAAAAAACTGAGCACCGTCGCATAATGTGACGTAAATCGAGCGCGCTCAAACTTCCCATTCATTACGGTAATTAACTTTTTTTTTTTCACCTGCGGCTTATAGACATGTGCGGCTTTTTTATGTACAAAATACATATTTTTTAAAAATTCAGTGGGTGCGGCTTACATTCAGATGCGCTGAATAGTCCGGAAATTACGGTAAATGGGATAAATGTTGCTAAAGTGAAGGCAAACCAACCTTTGTTTTACCCCGACCAGCAGAGGATGCTCTTTTGCTGACGCATCATTCGCTGTCTACTGTGCCTACGTTGGTTTCCCAGTTTTCGGTGGCGAATTCATCAGAAAATACGGATCGGCCTTGTTCCCAACCCTAAATCTGTTCTCAGTCCTGAGGATGAGGTCGGGACATCCTTAGTGTAGATGCAGCTTACAGTATGTGCTCCCTCTTGTGTCTGGATGGGTTCGGTAAAGAGTATTAATAAATATCAATGGCTCAATAATAACTGATGCAGGTGCTCAGATTTCTGCACATTTCCCAGCCACTCTCACAGTCTTTGTCACTGACGGAAGTCGATTTATGGATCATTTGATGCTGGTTGAAACTTAATCTGCATCAAAGCCTGTAAGAATATGACTATATGAAGGTATATAGTATAATGAGTATAATGTTTTGTAAGCGTCTGATTCTTTCGTAGAGGGGGGCCAATTTGGTGCGAAGGTCAGCGGAGGTGACCCCCAAATAGAAGGCCTTGATTTTGGGGACGTTCCGTATTGGACCCACGTAATTAAATCCATCTCTGTTGGAAAAGCACATATAAGTGTTCCCCTCTCTTCTCCCTGGCCAGCTTTAACTCTGTGAAATGAGTTCCCTCTCTTCCATACCTAGTTTAGGCCCTGGTGGGAGGTTGTGCAAATGTGCATTCTTGTACATTTAGGGGGCCCCTTTTTCTCTCAATTCCCACTAGATCTCTGCAAATTTGAAGCATTCTGGAAAGAAGGAGTGCAAAAAAGTCGAAGAAGAAAACGAGTCCACATAAGGTTCAGATTAAATTGTGTTGTGTTGCCTCTTTTTTTTTTTTCCTCCTCCCTTCCCATCGGATGTTTTCATAACTAAACCAAATGTGTGCTTGGAGTCAGCCAAGAGGAGTCAGGAGAGAGAGAATCCCTAAAGCAAAATGTTAGTCACATCGTTGAATCAAGTTTCCGCTGCCCTCCGGGCGTCCAGGCTGCACTCGGAGCTCTGCGGCTCATGAACCCCATTTCCCCTCTGCGAAGCTGTTTCTCTGCGAGGCTTTTCATTACTGCTGGAACAGTGCGAGCTGCACGCTTGACAGTTTCAAATGTTTCTTGGTGAAACATTTATTAAACATTTGTCAGCTGCATTTTCATTTCCAGGGCTTCCATACTATTGACTAGCCCCTTTCTTAAACTAGCTTTCAGTCTGCGCAAAGTGCTATGAATTATTTTATAACTGTAGGTGCTGGATTGATGATTGAATCCAGAAAAGACACTTTTGCAGAAAAATTTAGTCTGCAATACGTCAAAATGTGTTATGGTAAAATGCCAAAAAAGCAAAGCTTTTACTATAATAAAACATCACATATCCACACCGCAGAAGATCTATCAATGCTAAACATTCTTCTTATTGAGTTGCATGTGTTTTTAAAGGAAGTGGGTGCTGTTTTTTCTTTTTGCCTTTTTTTCTTTCTTGAAAAAATGATTTGAAAAATGGTTCTTCTTGCAAAATTTGGGATTTTTTCTTAACTTTGAATTCATCATTTAAAATTGTATTGCTATGATGATCTACGGATTCCTTTTTAACAGATCGTGAGCATAGCAGTTCATATTTTGTGTACTTTAGTTCATATGTCTTTATGTAATTCTGTATAAAAAGCTTGATAATGGATCTGAATGCTGAAGGTTTATCCCCTCGTGGGTCTCCTTCATGATCAGAACACAGCCGTCTCTCAGGTTGTCCTCTCGGCCCTGGAGGATGCTGGGGCCCCCCACCTTCACAGGGCAGGCAGCTGATGGTTTGGGGTTAGTGCATATGGTGTTGTGGCTGGTGCTCCTCATCTCCCTCTTCGCCCCAGCTTCCTTCCACATCCTGTCTTGTCTTGCCTCGTCCCTTCCACTCAGACCAGATGTTTTTGTGCAGTCTAAGCAGCGCCGGGCTGAAGCTTAAACGCAGATGAAGAGCTGAAGCGGCAGCCAGGTGGAAAGATGGGAAGTGTAGACCTCTAGGGATCCAGAGTGAGAAGGAGGGGTGGGTGGAAGAGAGAGTGAACGAGCTAGAAAAAGACATCATACACCAGGGGGGCCGGGAATGGGGAACACATTGACCTCATCTTGGCGTGCTCGCGGAAGACAAACCTGCTTGCATTAATTGCGTTTCTCCTTCTCTCCTCTTCTTCTCTGTCTGTGCCTCGCCTAGTCGGACGGGTCCTGGAAAATATAAACAGGATGCAGTCTTGTCTGATCGTAAATCCCCTCTCGTCTGTTCCCTGGCCCTGAGCCCTGGACCACGTCCGTTCCCCTCCAGCCCTCGCCACCCCAACTCCCGCCCCATTAGCTCAGAAGAGGAAGCCAAAAGTTTGTGTGTGATGTGTGCACACGTGCATCGGGAATGGTTGTGTGTCTAATATTCTGTTACCCAACACTGGGGGTTGGAAACGTGGTTGTGGGCTGGTTTTGTAACTACTAATCATTGTCCAAATTTAGCGTGTAATTCACTCCCGAGAAGACCTGTCCTCCCACCTATAGGGGTTAAATCTGCACAGCTGGATGCAAGCTGACGCACACATGGCCTTCTCTGCCTTGTCGTAGTTCTACTTTTTCTCACACATTCTTCTGTGCCTATTAAGTAACGATTGCATGCAATATTGCAACCAGCAGACCCTGTTTTTCGGTAATGTGAATTTGAGGAAATTGCAAACAGAAAAAGACCAAAAAAAAAAAGGGTCCCCGTGCACTTGACTGATTCTCTTAGCGAAGTTGCAAATGTTTGCATACTGTTGCAGATGTCTATCATGACCAGCATTTGAGGCTTTCGCTATGATTTTGGAAACTCCTTTAAGGAAATTTCACAAACTCTCATCAAACAAAATTGAAACCTGAAATAACATCCTATGCTGAGGACAAGCTGCAGAGACGGGTCCTTAATCAGTCTTCATTTCCTCTCTGACAGAGATAACAACTCAAGTGGTTGTTGAAACAGAAGTCCTATGACAGGAAGGTCATTCATTTAAATCCTCTGATGGACGGTGAAAGACTTGAAGGAGAAAAGGAAGTTCCTGCTGCGATGCCATCATGGCTTCCTTTGAGCAAGGCACTCAGCCCCAACTGCAAGGTGTCCAAGAATAGAAGACCAAGTGTAGCCGAATAAAGTTGGGAAGTCAGAGGAGCCGCTGATTTTACTTTCAATTATATCCTCAATGTTTCTCCAACTAGGAACATTTGAATCTCCTGGATTATTTTTTAGACTACTATATATTATATGTATTATTTCAAGCTGATTTCTGAGAAATTGTGCACCGCTAATGAACCCAAACCAACAAAGTTCCAACAATCCACAAATCCACAAGACTGTAATTAGGAACACAACACAATTCATCCAATATTTACCCAGCATCCAAAAGTGAAGTTATTTAAACAGCAGAATGTTTCCACAAAGCTTAACCTTTAGCTTCAGCCCGCCATTAGCATTACACGCAACATCATTTGGATGTTTCGTTGTTTACTTCACCCCGTACTTACACAGGCTTGTGACTTTTTATCGAAGAACCACATATTCTGACCTAGCTGCTCTTCTTTGTGCACATGATTCGAACAGGAGAATGTGCTCCACTTTACATTATCTATATAGAAAATGAATAGGAGTTTTGCTTTTGAAACCCTGGATGCCTGAACTACACTTGACAGCTTTATTAGCATGGTGCAAGAAGAGCGTGCATGTTTAATAACCCTAACCCTTTTTTTTTTTTTTTTTTTTTTTTTTTTGTGTGTCTTCTGCTTTAGAAATATGTGTTGTATGTCTGTACTCGGTACTTCTCACTCATCACTCATCTCTGCATGTTGCAGAGCTGTCTGTGCCCAGATCTTTCCCCCTCACACAAATCTGCTATGACCTCGTTTTCAAGGCGAGACAAAAGCTCATTCTTGATGTTGATGCATCAGTGTTTGTTTTACTCTCTTCTTTTTGTTCAGATGCTAAAGTCTCTGGAACTGAGGGTATTCAAACCTTAAGCGCTTCAATTACACTTCCCTTCCCTTCGGCCTACTCTCTTTTTTTTTTTTCCCCCAATAATGCAAGCCCAATTATTTTTGCCATCAAAAGGGGAATTAGCGTTAATTTTGAGATTTGCATTCGCTGGGCGTGTATCATCGCAGCGTGTACAAGCCTGAATGTTTTGAGTAAAAAGTTGGACTGGGTGCATGTGGTTTTGGTATGAAAACCCTAAAGCCACAACGACACTATTGCTTCTTGAGCTTTTATTTTCTCAATGATTCACACTTTCTGTTGTAATACGTGGAGCTGAATGTCTTTAAGACACTACGGAAACTTTTCTAAACTTGGTTAAGACTCTGCATTGGCATTATTATCTCTGAGTCGAGCTAAATGTTGGTCTGTTGACATATCTTTTTTTCCTCTTTGTGAACCATGACTTCATTGAGAAAAGTTCCAAATAAATAAATAATTTTGTCTGCTGATCAAATGAGAGACTTAAAATGTGCAAACCCTCTTTCCGCAGGTTTGCATGCACTGAAGCGAGCACTGGGAGGTTCCCACCAACCATCAGATCAGCAGATGATGGGGACAGTGAACGTCACACTGCAGGACCTCCAGTGGGCCATGTCTGTTGTGAAGCCAAGCGCCATGAGGGAGGTCGCCATCGATGTCCCCAAGGTACAGCAACCTCTCTCGATCACATCTCCGTCTCCCTCATTCGCTCATGAACACACCGTCTCTCTTATTTTTTAGACTAGTCGGAAACCCAACAACATAGCTTTGCTTTTAAACTCCAATACAAACCAAAAATATCTTTCCTTTGTCCTAATATTGATACTAATGGAACTCGGTGCTTCCTCTTTGAATGAGTTGAGCTGTACACAAGTTGTAGCAGCCACGAGTTCTTCGGCTGGTTCGTTCGGCCAATCGATGCCATGCACACTTCAAAGTCTGCCCTAAATAGTCCCAGGGTGATCAGAAATGACTACCTCTGGATCAGAGGTTTTCTGCACCAGGAACTATGGTAGATGAGCTAAATTTAGTCCCAGGTTCCAACATGGAAGTGCTTCCGGGTCCCCTGGAAAAGTTCCTGTCCTGTGTGGAAACAACAGGGTGAATGAAGGGCTGTCTGCAGTAATGTAGTCAGGGAATAAAACAAAAGGCATAAAATAGGAAAATTGATGCCTTCCAGGCCTGACAGATATAGTTCCTAAATCTTGGCAAAATGTGTCGGGGTTTTGTGTTAAGTTAGCCAAGAGCCATTAAAGAACTCCAGCTGGTCAAAAGAAGTAATTAAAGTTTATTAGCACCTTTCTCGAGCAGACATTACAAAGTACATCACAGTAAAAGACAAAAGAAATGGACATGAAATACAGACGCAATAAGACTACATACAAAAATGTAGTACAAATGATTGAACACAGGTGTAAACAGGTGGGTCTGGAGCTGCCTGTTAAAGGTGCACATAGATCTCAGGTCCAAAGAGACGGAGTTCCAAGAATTAGACAATACAACGAAGTTTTGTCCTCAACTTTTCAGCCTGGAGCGAGGTACAGTGAGCCGTGGCGAGAATGCCTTTGAGATCTACCGACGAGAAAAGGCCACGGTAGCTAACAAATATCCGAATTCGACAGGGAGCCAGTTTAAGATTTGTGTTACGTAAGACACATTTTTAGACCTGGTCAAGAAGGCGAGTGAATAGAGGAGTTTAACAGAAGAGAGTGAATGATCCATCGTAGCTTGAGATACAATAAGTCAAGAAATGTTCCTCAGCTGTGGGAAAAAAAGAAGCAGAAGTTGCATAAGAGAAGAAAGACACAGAACAAACATTTGGTTACATGTCTACTACCGAGAGAAAAATCATACAAAGGAAAAAAAAGATCATTAAAGGGCCTGGCTGCCTCGTTTATGACATCATCCTTAATGACACAAAGTGTACTGGATCCTTTTGTTTGTAATCAGCATTAGTTGTGTCTCGGTTGCATTCAACCTTGCATTGGCCCTGCGAGGAGGCAGACTGCTTTGCATCTTTGCTTCGTTTAAAGCAGAAAACTCATTTCTAACCTAAACAACGTCACTACTCATTGCCACAAGAAAACGACTTTAAAGCTCCTCAACTGCCGCTCCCTTTTCCCTCGTTTGACCTTCAGAAAATCCCTCAACTACTCTTTGGACCACTGACCACAGAATCACCAGCACTTAAAAGATGGGGGGTCACTCCGAGGAAGAGTGGTGGAAATGACCCTGTGGCCATTTTACCCTCCGCTGCAATGAAGATGAATCACTTTGCCGGGAGTGAGGGAGGGAGGGGAAGGAGGGGATGAGAGGACAGTGGTGAGACTCCAGGATGTTTTGGAGTTTGCATGTGCAAGACATAACGGACAGGAAGAGGGCTAACATTATCCTCCACCGGTAATTGAAAGCAGATCGGGTCGCTCACGGTTCCTGCCAGAAAAGCCAAAAAAAGAGAAAGAGGAGAAGAAGAAGAAGAAATGTCCTTCCTATCCCTTCACCCCCACCCGCCTCCGCTCTTCTCTCTGCAACACTCTGCACTGAGCTCACCCAGAGACGTTCAGTCCTTTGCGGCCGGTTCCTGGAAACGAGAGAGGAGTGAGTTCGAGTTCGCTCTTTTTTTTTTTTTTTTTTTTTTTTCTTCTATCCCCCTAGCGCAGCTCAGCTGAAAGGCCAGCCGCAGAGCCCCGGACTTGATTATATCCACATGAGTGCAAACATTTGTTTCTAATCCATTTTTATATAAGAAACTTCCAGTGGTGCTGGATGAATACGCGCCTCGAGTTCCTCAGAAACCTTCTCGGATCACATATCTAGAGATTTGAGTTTTGCAGATTGCAGATATTTTACATGTAAATAAATGTGAAAGTTCATTCTTAATCCTCTTTATGTTTTGTGACAAGACATTCTTCCTCTTTTTGTTTACCGAGCCTTGCTGATTTTAAAATAGTCATCTTCCACTCTGCAGTCTGGCTTTAATATTTTCATTTGGCAGCTGTATAACAAGCCTGTTTATTTCTCCTTTTAAACGTGCTCCTCGTCTCCCTTGAGTTTTTCTTTTCTTTTTTTTGTCTGAGAAGTCCCCCACACCCTCCTTTCAACCCCATCAAAGGGCCAGAGCCTGAGAGGCCCCTTGTAAAGTTCAGAAAACAACAGTAAAAGATAATAACTGGGTCTCGTACAAAAAGGAAGGGAGGTAAGAAGGAGGGGGGGGGGGACGCCACACAGCGAGGTGTGAGTCAAAGCGTTGCCTTCTAATTCCACAGGCGCTTCATTCGTGACAAAAAGCACCTTGCAATTAATGCTACTTTATATTGTTATTTCTTACAATGACTCCATTAAGTCTGCAGGGACTTAACCAAAGAATGCAACAAAAAAGGGGGAAGATGAGACTTTACAATGTTGTGTTGCACATCTGCTTCCTTGATCGAAAGAGGGGATGATTGGCAGGTGTGAGGATGTAGTCGGTGAACTCGGAGGATGGAGGCTTTTTTTTTTTTTTTTTTAAACCCCCACAACCACTAAATCTGGTTCAGATCGCAGTTTCAGGATGCAGCTCATTCTTGGCATGTGTTTAGATTTGTGTTCTATACCTGATGAGTGGGGTTAACTTGCTACAGTTTGGCTACAAATGATAGGAATTCGTCTACCGCATTGGCCACCCCCACTTACCACATGAAGACAAATCATACAACATTGGGTAAGCTGTCATGTCACAAATCATAGAAATGTTGACTGAAGTTTGACATGTCAACTCTTTTTTTTTTCCATCAGGAAGAACATTATCAGTTGTCTTGCTGTTTTTAGTTTATTGACTACAGACACATCTATGAAGATCAAACTGCAGAGACTTGGTAAACATGTAGTTCCCTTGGTTTTCTGTTATTTTAAGCTATACTGTTTACTGCGCAGCTGCATGTGCAGACTTTTCTGAAATTGACGTTATTTGTTGGTGCTTTGGAGAACTTAGTGTTTCTCGCTGAACCTTTTTAAAACAAAGACATTACTGGACTTACATCCAATAGACTGTATACAAAAAGTGGACGTTGTCACCTTGACGTCACCCATTGGTTTGTGGACTGTGGTTTTGAAGCCTGAAGTTTGGCATTTAGGGCGCCGCCATCTTGTTTTTTTTGGCCGTCACCATGTTGTTTTTTTGGCCGTCGCCATCTTGGTTTTTTGGAACCAGAAGTGACTCGAGGGGGTGGATTTAAGTAGAACCGAACGCTGAACAAGACATTTTTAGGTGACCAAAATGTTACAATTATCTTTCATGAACTGAAAACGCACTGTGTTCGGGTTAAAGTTGTAAGACGAAAACATGGACACGAACACCCAAACCCAACAACACCGTGGTAGCGACCTGTCAATCACAAGGTAGCCCCGCCCTAAAGCATAGCCTGATTTATCGTCTATTTTACTCTAATGTGACCATAATTTACATTTTCTCATAGTCTTCTATACAATCGACTTATTTTTGCAACCTGCTGGTCATTAGAAATAATGCATCTTTAAGGCACTTCCGCATTGGCTTTACTTTTCAGATGCTTGATACATCCTCATCCTGTTGTCCATGTTTGCTTAAGATTTTTCTTTTGGGCATGAAATAATATAAAAATTATATAATATTTAATAATTTATATTACAATATACACAAAATGGTAGTAGAAAATTAAATAGCGACGTGAAAGCAAGGCTGTAGATTAGCGATGTCTAAAATCACAGATTAAACGCACCAGGCACATTTTCATAAATAGAGTGAGTATGAGGACACTTTAATTATCTTATAATGATAAACATTTGAAAATAGTCAGCCGAAATTGTCCAAAATAGCCAACATTGACAAAACAATCTCGGCTCAAAGTCAACTTAATGGTGTTTTCCAGGGCTTTCAACTGTATGACAGGGTCCTCATCAGCAGAATGACTTTGCTCAGTTGTCATTAACTGTTTGAGCAGTGGAAGTACAAATGTCCATGTTATTACAGTATATTGAGGCATGTTTTAGCTTGTTTCAGCCTCTTGCATATCACTATCCATGAAATGCTTCCCACTGTGGGTACAGCCTTCAATTTTCTTTGCTTTTCTTCCTTCCTCATCACTTCATCTCTCTCTCTCTCTACAAGTCGGTTTCACAGTTGCCTTCATCTCCCTACACTTTTGATTTCATTTCATTCTTCTCTGGGCCATCAATTGATCGTTCTGGTTCACTGGCCTGCTTCCGACCTATCTCCTCATCTCTGCACCGCTCTGTCTCTCTCTCTCCTTCTCTCTGTCTCCTTCTCTCTGTCTCCCTCTCTCTGTCTCCCTCTCTCTGTCTCTCTCTCTGTCTCTCTGTCTCCCTCTCTCTCTCCCTCTCTCTGTCTCTCTCTCTCCCTCTCTCTGTCTGTCTCTCTCTCTGTCTCTCTCTGTCTCTCCCTCTCTCTGTCTCTCCCTCTCTCTGTCTCTCTCTCTCTCCCTCTGTCTCTCTCTATCTCTCCCTCTCTCTGTCTCTCTCCCTCTCTCTGTCTCTCTCTCTCTCTCTCTCTCTGTCTCTCTGTCTCTCTCTCTCTGTGTCTCTGTCTCTGTCTCTCTCTCTCTCTCCCTCTCTCTGTCTGTCTCTCTCTCTGTCTCTCTCTGTCCCTCTCTCTCTCTCTCTCTGTCTCTTTATCTCTCTCTCTGTCTCTCTCTGTCTGTCTATGTCTCTCTCTCTCTCTGTGTCTCTGTCTGTCTCTCTCTCTGTGTCTCTGTCTGTGTCTCTCTCTCTCTCTCTCTCTCTCTCTCTCTCTCTCTCTCTCTCTCTCTCTCTCTCTCTCTCTCCCTTCCTCTCCACCCTCCCCTCCATCCGTTATTCCATTCGGTATTTACAGAATGTGGCCAGACGCCAGGTTTCCATTAGGTGCTTCGTTCCCCGGAGACGGCGCCGGTGGCCTGGGATGTGTTACCTCTGGATGGAGAGCAGGAGGAGGGTGAGGGGGAGAAAGAGCATGAGAGAGAGAGAAGGAGGAAGAAGTGAAAAAGAGGGAAGGGAGAGTGGTAAACAGCAGTATTTAAGGGAGAGAGCGAGAGATGGCGTGATAGTGAGGGTCAAGTGAGAGAAGAAAGAAAGATAGGAGTGCAGTACAGATAAGATAAGAGAGGAGAGGAAGGTCGATTAACACTGTATTTACATGCACTGTTGGCTTTCTGCAGTCATCAGATTAGGGCTAAGGATTATTTTAAATTTTTTTAAAAGCTGAAAAAAAATGAAGAAAAAAAAAGGTTTGACATGTTTGCCTCTCATGAACATCATTTCAGCTCCAAACCTGATTTCTCCATGAAATACACAAAACCCGGTTTCAGTAATCAGGGTAATAGTTAGAGAAACTTTTTTCCGCTTGATTTGATCCTTTCTGAAGTTGAAAGTGCTCCAGCAATTACAAAAAGAATGGCAACATAGAGTACAGATATCCTGATATTTAGTCCAATGAGGCTTTAAAAAAAAAAATGCTGTATCCTCTAATTCCTATTATGCAAATCAATAGCATCTTTTCTTTAACCTTTAAATTGCCATGTCTCCAAAATAACGCTGATGACATCACCAGGGTTATTCTTTTCAGAAAACTCCCTCCAGCATCATTGATGATTTAAAAAAATAAATAAATAAATAAATGATAGGACCCTCTATGACGAGTGAACAGACTTAATGTGTCAAATCAGCGGACTGCTCCTTTTTAATAAGGCACTGTTCAAAATAAGGTCAGGGATGAGGAATAAATCTGATTACCAAACTACTACAATGCATGTAGACACGCTGTCCGACTTCCTGCGTAACCTGATTTCTTCCAGTAACCCGGTTTCTTCTGTGCATGTAAATATACTCAGAGAGAGAGCGAGAGCTGAGTGAGGGCAGAGAGAAAAGGAGTGCGGCAGATAAGATGCACAGGAAACAGACAGAGAAAGAGAGGGTGTGAAAGTAGATGAAAAAAAGAGGTAGAGAGAGAGATGGGGAGAAGGGAGCGAATAATGGATTGGTAATGAAGTAAGAGACAGGAAGGATGAGAGGGAGGTCTGAGCGGGTTTTGGATGAGGGCTTCTCTTCTTATCTGCTTTATCTCCTCCGGTTGTTTACTGCCGGACTCCCTCCCTTCCTCCCTCCTTCCATCTGTCAGAAAGACAGCTGTTGGCTGACTCCGTCTGTTGTTGTATGCTCCTTCCAGAGTCTCCATGATTCAACCGGAGACCTCGGTTCCTCCATCTCCTTCCAAATATGCTTTTATATTTCACTTCCCTCCTCTCCTCCCCGTCATCCGTCTGGAAGAACTCACAGTTCTCTGCATTTCACTCGGGCGGTCAGAAAGTTGAAAAGGTCCTCTCTGTGTGTGTGTGTGTGTGTGTGTGTGTGTGTGTGTGTGTGTGTGTGT
>CALSBV010000271.1:3493752-3512201 GCA_943590825.1 Bovichtus diacanthus
TGTGTGTGTGTGTGTGTGTGTGTGTGTGTGTGTGTGTGTGTGTGTGTTACATGAGAACATCAGTGACATCAGCGTGCAATCAGAGTGTGTTTGGTCTGTTGCATTTATTGTTGGCGACGTGCTTGTGTTTGAGCTGCCACAGATTAGAACTGTATGATACTTCAGGAGAACCGGAGTGAGTTAGAGCCGTACATGTGACCAATGTTGATCATTTATTAGTACTTGGCCTTGCATTGTTGTCCACCTCCAGTTTGATACGTGTGCTGCATTTTGTTTGATTGCGTGTTATTGCGCAACTTGATTAATAGCACTGAACCTGAGGCAATCTAGTTCATTTTGACTGGATTCCAGACAGATTTGCACTCGTCTACTTCTAGTAATACTACTATGCTTCATTTTCTTCCACAACTACTCTACTACTACTCTACTCTACTACTTCGTCCTCTTTTACTTCTTCCATTACTACATTTTTCTACTACAAAATTCCACTGCTACATCGTTTCTTCTGCTACTCCTGCATTGTCATCATCATCTTCTCCTTTTTCTTTGTCGTTGTCTCCTTTTGTCTTTTTCTTCTTACTCGTCTTCTTCTGCGTCTTCTTTTATTTCTTCTTCTACTTCCTCGTTATTATTTTAAAAAAAAAGGTTTTTTTATGTTATGTTATAATTATATATATTTTTTTAGCATTGTTTCTATGGTCAATTGCTTCCAGTTTTGTACCAAAAAAAAGTGTATTCAGCAGCTTTAATGAAACATCCTGGTATTAAATTGGCCTTAAACATTGATTTTTGATTAAATCCTAGAATGCTGGATCCCAAACCTGCTGCATTCAGGTAACCTTGATGTTACATGAAGGTTACAGGTTTATGAGGGATAGCTTTGTCTGTGTATTTGGAAAATGTGGGTTATTCTTCTCTTATATTTTTACATCCATAGTGTAGCTCTCCACAGCGCTGCAATGTCTCGTCTGTTCCTTGCAGGTTCGCTGGTCCGATGTAGGCGGGATGGAGGAGGTGAAGCTGAAACTGAAGCAGGCCGTGGAGTGGCCTCTGAGGCACCCTGAGGCCTTCACCCGCATGGGGATCGAGCCTCCTAAAGGAGTCCTGCTGTACGGGCCCCCAGGCTGCTCCAAGACCATGATAGCCAAGGCGCTGGCTAATGAAAGTGGGCTCAACTTCCTGGCTATTAAAGTGAGTTTTCATCAATGAGTCATCATTCTGTTTTCTAAGAAAAGTATCCTTTTCATTTCTTCGTCTCAACAAGAGTGTGCAGTGTATGATGACGCTCGGCAAAAGGTTGTTCCTCCCGATTTTCATACATAAATGTGAACATACTTCAGGTGTGCCTCAGTGGGGAATACAGGGAATGGAGCTAATCCAAAAAGTCACTCAAAACAATCTCACAGGATTTTAACTCTGCAGGTTTAGTGATGGCCAACATGTTGTGAGCAAGTTTTCAGAAGTGATAATTAGCTTGATGATTGATTTAAATGTCATCTCGCAATCTAAGCCTTTTAGCACCACCTTCATATTTAACTTAACATAATCGGTGCACATTGCATCGTTTCAACACACTTCTCACCTGTCCTTTTTATAAAAGAGCTTTACCACGGTTTCTCATTTTGTATTTCAAAATAGCAGAGAGCTTGAATTGTTGTAACCCTTTACAAATACTTTTGCTTTATTTTCCCTTCAGCCGCTACACGTTTGTAAAAAGAATCCTATAATTCCACACTGACCGACGGTGTACTCTGTATCAGCGAACCAGGTCGTCGTTTGACCTTTTATTTTTTGAGATTCACGGCGAGTTAACTATTCAAACCCAAGACCCAATAACGGCACCATTCCATCAAAGGGTCAAATGCAGGTGCCTTATCTTGTGCATCATTTTACACACATTTCCCCAAAATTCAGCCTGAACACATTCGGTATCTTTAGACGGTTTAGGATTTCCACTAAAATGTAAAGTCTGCAGGTTGTGTAATTAGCGCCTAACCGGTGAGTCAATGGGATTTGCATGTCGCATTTGAACAAATAAAGAATGAAGTCATCCACATATGACATCCACAGTATATCGAATGTGTCAAAGCAGTAGTGGAGATGTTTCCCTGATGACCTGGAGGCGGTCCGACTGCCCTACTTCCGCCGCAGAAAGCTTCCCCGTCTGACCTTTGACCCGGTGTTTGTCCCCTCTCATTCATCACCCCATCCTCGCTGCCACTCCCTCTGTCACCCGCACCTCTGCCCATTCAGGCCCAGCTGGCAGAGATTGATTGATCAGCTTGTTGAATTTTTGATCAGTAAACACTTCCAAAGCTGTGGCCGTGCGAGACCGAGAGCTCCGACAGAATCTCTCAACCCGGGGTCATTAAGCCCTCTGCGAATGCGGGTGTGATTTGCAAGCTTGTTTTTGTTTTATTTCACTTTATGATGTTGTGGTATGCGCAGGGACAAAGTCTTTGTGTTTCTTTTGAATTGCCAATCCTTCCATTGCATCTAAACGTTACGCTTATCCAGACCTATTTCAGACTGACCCTACATTTCTAAACAGCTGTTCTAGGAAGACAAATTGAAATGTGCAATTGTAATATTGGAAATAATGGGAAGAGGACATATTTTGGGATATATAAATGAACATTTGCAGACATTACATTTCACAAATTTACAATAGCTGAAATTCTAAATGTTTTCACATTCATTTAATTTTTTTTTGTGTCCGAGACAAAGATGATAGAAAAAAAAACGAGTTGAACTCTAATCTTGTGCAGCAGTTTTCAAGTCATCAGGAAGAGTATCAGCTTTATGAAAAGGTTCAAAAACATCCTGTCCCTCCCGCTGAAAGCCGCTCTCCAGCATCTGCAATAACAGTATCAGGTTTTTCCAGTACAGCGGTTGCTTTGACATAGATACGTTATCCAGATTTAAATGTGGATACTTTAAGGCTCAGCCTGTTTCCTCTGTGTGAAAAAGCCCTATTATCATCTTGTCAATTTCAGTTTCCTCCCACTGCAGCGGCCACTCAAACACACACTCACATCCGCAGATGCACATATGCACACACACTCACGCACGCACAGCTCGTATCTCTACACTGTCAATGGTTTTAAACTCACCATGTCCAGCCCTTAGCTCTGCCTCACAGAGAGGAACTGGGATTAATGAGTCAACCTGCACACTTACTGCAGGAGACAAAAGGGCTGGGAGTTAAGTGTCGTCTCCTCCGTCAGCCCAGAGGTGTTGAAAGGGTGGATTGCAGGGGAGGAAGTTCTTCTTAGGGCTGAGTGAATGTTTATCTGGCTCGGAGTGAAAGAGAGAAGAGGGAGGAATGGACTGAAGGAGAGGGAGAAGAGAGCGAGAGGGACAAGGAGGTTTCAGTTGGTGGTAGTCGTCATAAAAGTAAGATTAGTGGTGGCAGTGCAAGTAGTGGAGTAGTTGAAGCAGATTCTTTTGGGACAGTATTTGTAGACGATGTCCACAACTAACCCAACTAAATCTGAAAAATGCAGTTAGTGTGTGAAAAAAACATGCAGCATACGTGTCTTTGGGACATTTCTGTGAGGTTTTTCGTCAACTCTGAAATGCCTCAACAATGCAAACTGTCTTAAGCTCCTCTTCTTCCTCTTTGTCAGCAAACAACACACTCATGTATTAAGGAAATCATCTGGTAGGACAGATGGGCTGGAGTCTTGGCTGCTGAGCGTCACTACATCTGAATTCACTATTTAGTTGTTGTCTATTTTCCCATATGCAAATAGCACAATTTGATCGCAACCCTTAACCCCTCAGAGCAGAAATTCCTCCTGCGCGCTCAAGAATGCATCATACAAAATAAACACGTTTTTTTTTTAACAGGAGTGAGCAACGTAACTTTACTGCTCCACCAGATTATGTCTGTGCAGTATGTTTCATATTTTCGAGAAGAAAAAAAAAAAAAAGCTCACTTTCTACTGTCCACGCTAAAACATGAGTGAAAACCCTGGTGTGTTTGAACTCTTCCACTCCGGAGATCAAAATTGAATACCTCAGTTTTGGGGTTAAAAACATCCTTTTAGTAGGCAGAACAAATGTTTTCATAGTGCATTTTGGTTTTATGATATTGAACGCTGTACATGTTAGCTATACCATATGTGTAAAAGCCCGAGGAGTCGAAAATGAGCAATATCTCTAAACTCTCTGTTGTCTCTATATTAAATTGCATCGTCCTGATCAAATGAAAGCCAGCTCAGTAGTGAGAGTACACTGGAGTGGTTGTAACCAGTAATAGTGAGGCTGCCAGGAATCTTCAACACAAATCCGCATGGTCTCACTGCTGTCAAATGTCTTCATTTGGCCTGCTGAATCACTGACGTTGCGCACAAACATAAACCAGCATGCAGTGTGCAGTGAACATAGGAGCAGCACTGTGGAATTACAGCACACACACACCCTGCTGTCCTTCATGACATTCTCACGCTGTGTTATCACTGTTTCACTGTGTTCCTCTTTTTAATCTCAGAAAGACGCCACAGAGCAGCAGCTGCTTCTCTTGCCAGTCAGAATGTTGGCTCTCAGTTCAAACCATCTACAAACACAGCGGCACCAGGTGACGCGTCACCAAACGTAACCGTGATTAGAAACGAGACCTGGAGATGATGGCAATCATTAACCGATGTGCGAAATCACAACCTTTAAACTCGACCTCACTCACCGTTTAGTTCAGTGTATTATTGTACAATGAAACAAAAGGCAACACTCCGGCTTGATTATTAATCATATAATGCAGCACCTTAACATTTGTAGTTGTCAGCATGTCAAGCTACAGACCAAATCTTACCACTTCATAATACTTTGAACTTGACTTTTTTTTAGGGTCCAGAATTGCTGAGCAAGTACGTTGGAGAGTCTGAACGAGCCGTGAGAGAGGTTAGTACATTTAACTTCCGTCACCCGATTATTACAGAGAAAGTTTTTTGTTTTTGTTTTTTTTAATACCTTTTTGTTATGTTGAAGTAAATGTAGGTGAGCTCAGACTGTCTTCTGGGAAACGTTAACACACCCAAACTATTTCTAGTTGCTGATGTAATGAGCGGGTGACATTAACGAGTGCCGTATTTCCTGTGTATGTTTGTGCCGAGAATGATTCATTTGTCCTGTTAGACATATGTCCCGTTTCCCCTCTCCTCTATTGTTGCTAACTATGCTTGCAGGTGTTTAGGAAGGCGCGGGCCGTCGCTCCCTCCATCGTCTTCTTTGATGAGATTGACGCTCTCGCCAGTGAAAGAGGAAGGTACAGTGTGTTACTTTTCTTAACATTAGCTGAAAAGATTCCAAAAACTCAGTCCCTGCCCACTAGATGAATGTCCACTTCCTCACAAGTTCACAGTTGACCACGGCTACTGTCCACTGTTTACTATTCTCAGCATTGTGGTCATTCATTGTCCAGCGATGACAGATGCGTAGTCATCGCTGCGGCCTGCTTTCATTTACCATCCCTCGCCTGTGTCCCAGCTCGTCTCACAAAGATTCAATTATGACTGGATGGTGCAAACATCTCAACAAGTCTGCATGACTGCACTATCAAAGCCAGCCACTCTGTTCCCCTGGTGTCCTCTTTAGACTTTTGCGGCTTTTCGCCACCGGCAAACACAGAACACAGTCTTGTCCGGAGGCGCTTTAGTGGGATGGCACTGGGAACATCTGTGGCTTAAAGGAAAGAGGACGGGGGGCGGACAGAGGACACAGACCGGAGGCGCACAAACACTTCATTGTGCCCGTCCACGGCAGATGGGGAAGGCCAAATATGCAGCATGCTTCCTGGTAAACCAGTCGATGAAACTAAATGTTGTAGGAAGGGGCACAGAAAGGCCAACAGACCGTCCCGGGAGCTTCACTATACGGCCCTCAGTCAGATGCTTGAAAAGCTTTACAATGTGACATATTTTGACTCTTTTTGTTTTTTGTTCCATTTTCTCTGATCATGAAATGTATAAATGGCATCTCAACAGTTCAAACAAAAAAAAAAAAAAGGTTTTCTATACTATTTTCTCATCTTTTCATATCAGAATCACCACCATTAATGTTCTCAGTTCAGCTGTCTTTTAACATTAATAATCTTCTCTAAGAATAAACGATTAAGGCCAATAACTCAATCCCAATATCCAGTGTGTGGTACGTTACTGACAGCAGGTGTCACGATTCATTTCTTCCATTGGTGCTTTGATTATGATTTATGGCGATTCAACACATTTGTGCAAAAAAAAACTGAAATTAAATTTAAAAAAAATGTTTGCTTTGAAGTTTTTAAACCTTTTGAACGCTATTTCCTTCTCCGTCAGGATGGAAACTGGCGCCGTCATCATTGATGTCGTCAGTAATATTACTATCATCGCTACAATGGCCGAAAAAAAAATAAATAAATGTGAGAAATGCTAATAACAATTTTCAATATTCTGTATACGAGATATTCAATCTTTAGCTTTTAAAGTCTTACACAGTACACAGCTTTTAGGCTTTGATGTTTCGTGCAGTCTTGACTCTCCTGCCGTGTACAGGAAACGACTCTTTTGCAACTTGTCTTCATCAATCAATTTTTTGCCAGTGGGACTGACAAGTTCTGTCGGCTTTTTTTCCCAGTATGAATGATCCCCCCCTCTTATCTTGATGTTCAATTTTGTGAAAGCACTCTGATCCTCCACCCGGCTGCAGCCAGTTTTCACCAGTAATGAAGTATAGTGCGAGAGTTTGTCGGGCTGACTGCGATGGACGTGGGGCTGGACCCGGGCCTCGAGGCCACTTGCCATTTAAAAAAATAAATAAATAAAAAAAAAAAAAAAAAAAAAATGCACTTAACTCTGATCTATAAAGGTTATTTATTGGTTTTCACATCCTGCCATGTTTAATCAATGAAGTGGCTCACGCACACCGGCAAGAATTCAAAACTGTTGACACAACCAGACAGCCTCTGCTGTATCGTGTATATGTGTTTTTTTTTTTTTGTTTTTTTTTTGGAGATGAGAAGCACCTGTAAATCTGTCAGCCTGCCTGCCACAAGTCTAAACTGGTGGAATGAAATGAAGAAGACCGAGAGCCGACAGGAAGAGGGGCAAACTAGGGGAGACAAAAACTGACAGTGGATGTTGGATAGAAGCAGAGACTTACGGATGTTTTTTCAGGATTGACTGAATTGAAATTAAACTGCCTGCATTCCTGACGGAGAAAAGAAAAACGGGAAGATAATTATGAAGGAATGTTGGATTTGAAAAGACGCTGAATAAAAGAGAGTAAAATGTTTCAATGAATGTCCGAAGCACTTTCTCTCTCTCTCTCCATTGTTCTATGTCTTTCCATCCGTCCTTCATTGTCTCTCTGTTCCTCCTCCTTTTCTGTCACCCTCACCCCCCCGCTCTCTAAAGTGCCTCTTTTTCTTCTTCTGACATCCTCTGTTCTTGTGTCTCTCCCTCCATTGCTCAGTCCCTCTCACCACCTTTTATTCTTTCTCTCTCCCATATTTTTTCACCTCACTCCCTTTTCTCTCCAATTCATCGCTCTGTCCTCCTCTTCCCTCCTTCCCTTTTCCTCCCCACTATCTCCCCTCGCTCAAACTCTCTGCCTCTCTCTTTCTCTCCCTTCATATCTCAGTGACAGAGCTCCTTTGTGTTCCTCTGCGGCCTTGTCTCTGCTAATGACGTCTGGCACTTCCGCTGGCCCTGTCAACAGAGACTGTGTGTTTGAGCTGAGAAGGGTGGCTGTCTGCACTGCGTTATGGAAAATAACCACCTTGTAATGCAGTGAATAACACATTGATGAGGTTCTTAAAGGTTAAGGCTGGTGATATTCTGTATTACCGTATTTTCCGCACTATAGGGCGCACTGGATTATAAGGCGCACTGTCAATGAATAGTCTATTTTCGATCTTTTTTCATATATGAAGCGCACCGGACTATAAGGCGCATTAAGCGAAACAAAACAGTCAGATAAGTCAAACTTTATTAAACGTGTTCACAAAAACTCTCAACATTGTTCAAACGTTAATGAGCATATTCACAATAACTCCCAACCTTGTTCAGTTGTAACACGTAAAATACAACACAATACACTCACTTTTTCAGTTCATTCCTCGTCCACAAATCCCTCAAATTCTTCATCTTCAGTGTCTGAGCTTAACAGTTGGGCGATTACGGCATCCAGCATGCCCGGATCCCTCTCGTCATTATCCGAGTCAGTGTTGTGCGTGCGTGACTGATAGCCTTGAGTTTGAAGTCCGCGTCGTAAGCGTGTCTCTTGACAGGCGCCATTTTGGGGTCCTTATACACACACGCTGTAATATTATGGTGAAGCACAGTATGTATCACTCCGCGACGCTCCTGACCACGGTAGCCGTAATGCTGCAAGCGGTGCAGCTTTGTAGTTTACCAAAGTCGTACTAAAACATTTTGACTGAGCGCCGTGAGCGTCGTGTACCACACAAAATCGCTTCGAGGTCAGTAAGCACAACCAGAATTAATCCATATATAAAACGCACTGGATTATAAGGCTCACTGTCGTTTTTTGAGAAAATTAAAGGCTTTTAAGTGCGCCCTATAGTGCGGAAAATACGGTACATGTTTCTTACTGTCAACAAATCCGACTAAAAGTACTGCTGGTGTCGGATAAGCCTGATATGTTATTCCTCTGTGCCTTACTATCTAAAAGAAAATTGTTTTAAAGTTAAAAACACGTCAATGAGCCACACTGTTGCTCTGGGTGACATGTTGTCTCATTACCATGAAAACACACACACACACACACACACACACACACACACACACACACACACACACACACACACACACACACACACACACACACACACACACACACACTGTAGTTTATGCTAAGTACACCGTCCTGCTCCCCCATATACTTACGAGAGCATCGCATTTATATTAATCCGCTGCTGAAAATAGTCCCCATCAATTTCACTATTTACTCCCGGTTGAGTAACGTTTACTAAAAAAATGCCATGCCATGGTGTTTTAGGAAATGATTAAGTCTTTTAAGAAATGAACCATGACATGGCACACTCTTTTGTTTAATCATTACTTAAAAAAGTTAAAGGAAGGTGAATCTTTTTGCATTTTTCTCAAAATTGTTCCATTTATCACGAAGGGATCGTTCCATTTGTTTTAATTCTATCACTCGTCTCTGGCACACCGAAGAAGGGCATGTCAATAATTTGAGCTCCCTGCATTACCTGTCGTTAAATGCGTGCATGCACTTACTTCTGTCTTCCACATCACATCGAGTGTCAGGGCCGTCACTTATTGAAATTCTAACTTCCATGCAAACATCACAAAAAATTTTATCCACCTCGTGAATGTCAACTGTTACCATCCACTCAAGAGATTACCAGTGTAATTGGCTCAGGAGGTGGAGTGGTCATCCACTGGTCAGAGGGTCAGCAGTTCAATCCCCAGCCTCTACAGTCAGCATGTCAAAGAGTCCTTGGGCAAGATACTGAACCCCACATTGCTCCTGATGGCCAAGTGTGTGTGTGTGTGTGTGTGAATGGTTATCACTGATGAGCATGTGGCACCTTGCATGGTAGCCTCTGACTCTGTGTGAATGTTTGTGAACGCTGATGTGTTGTAAAGTGCTTTGAGTGATCACAAAGATTGGAAAAGCACTGCATAAATGCAGAACATTTACCACTTACTAGCCACATATATATATTTTTCCAGCATTTGAGAGATAATAGGCACCGTATTTACGAATCCAAACAAGGTGACATATTTGTGACCTTTACTTGAGAGGCATGACGTGTTTTCAGTTGCAGTTCCATGGGACGTCATTGGCAGGAAAGCTCACTTTTGCTGCCAATGCCTTTTTTCTCTCTTGAAGAAAACTTGCGCTAATGAAAGAACCTGCCATCAGAGTGTCAGTGAAACTATTCAGAAGTTCAAGTATTCAAGAACTGGATCACTTTCATCATCACGTAATGCAGCAAATATTAGTGTCAATTGTGTAAAGTTTGAGGCACGTGTCCAATTGCACTCCTGAGAGCAGGACATTGCTTGCTGCTACATATTTCTATCATCCATGCACTCGTCCATCCATCACACATTCATTTCCATTCTCTCTCTTTCCCTCTATTATTCCATTCGTCTCTTTTCGCTCCAACAAGATCTCCAACCCGAAAGACCACATAGGTCGTCGTTTCCTACCCTCTAATACGACCCATGGAAGCATTTCCTGGCGGTCGCAGTTCTAAACGTGAGGGTAACGTTGCAAAAGAAACGTTTTACGAAAGAAAACGACATGGTTAGGTTCAGGAAAAGATCATGGTTCGTGACGTCACTTAACCTACGGATGTGACGTAAGCAAGTTACGTAAAAAAAAAAAAAAAACTCAACGTTTACTTTCGGTTTTACAACCGGACACAAACACCAGCCCCGTGTTTGACCCACCCATCCTCCCCTCCCACTCACCCTACGCTGACGTGTCGCTCTTTAAATTGCATCACCTGACTTCCTCCTTTGCTCTCATAATTACTCCGGCCACTAGATATCAACACAAATATGGGTCATAATATGCTGTTTATACAAATGCCCTGGGAGGTTGTTTTTGGGGGGAGGACAAGCTCCGCTTTTCTATACATTTCTTCTTTACACCGTTGTTCCCTTCATTTCTTTACAGTATGCCGTCCATCATCCCACTAATCCGACCATCCATCATCTCTCTGTAATTCCTCACTTTACACCATCAATAATTTCCTTTTTTTCCCAGTTTCTGACTAATTTGCACATGTTGCGTTCTCTCCCCGACAGCCATCCTTCCATAAGATCGTCCATCGTCGCGTCAGTCTCATCTCCGTTTCCCTCTCTTTCCGTCCTGACCACTCATCTATCTTCTCTTCTCATCCACCCCTCCAGCTCCGCGGGCTCCAGCGGAGTAGGCGATCGGGTCCTGGCTCAGCTCCTGACAGAGATGGACGGCATCGAGCAGCTTCGAGACGTCACCGTGCTGGCCGCCACCAACCGGCCTGACATGATCGATAAGGTAAACGGACGCCGGCTCTCCGTCTTTATCTCTCCTTCCTCTTCTTTGGTCCCTGATTGATAAGATTGAGGAGATGTTGTGTGTTTGTCTCTCTTGTCTCCTCCATTCCCTCCCTTCCTCTGTTGTACATGATTGATAATGTTAAAGGTCGCCTGCTCCGGTCTGTCCTCCCCGACTCTCTCTTTTGATGCTGTCACTGCATTGTTTTGCTGCGGTTGACTTCGATGCCGGAGCGTTTGTTCCCCCTCGTGTGGTTTCGGTTTTCAGGTGCAGTGTTTGGAATCATTTTGGAGCTTTTGTTCATTTAGTTTAGTTTGTTTGGCTAACTGGTGCCAAATGACTTTCTTTCCACTTCCAAGAGATTGAATGGTGTTTCATCCAAAGAAAAAAAAACACTTAGGGTTTATTGGTGTACAGATATGGCTGTGTCCATATGTTTTATTAAGAACACCAGCATATGTTGCTGCCTTCACAACATGCATGCATCCCAGACAATATCTCCTCATCACTTCGATGATCCTCTGACTTTTCCTGTAGTGCAACCATTGAGGTTGACATTTATGCTTTTGAGTGAAATGTCTCAACAAACTATTCTATAGATTGCCAAGAAATCTGGAACATTCAAGAGCTGCAAATTACCTTCGAACCTAATGACTGTCCCATCCGTCTCACCTTCACTTTGTGTTAATTCACGAATGTTTGCATGCTAACACGATAAACCACGTTGGTGAACGCCAGGTTAGCGTTGGCATCTTAGCATCGTCATAGTTGGCACGTTAGCATTCGTACTGCATTTAATGAACATTTCACATGTCATTCTAAGGTTCTAGCTACAGGTTGTGAGCGTTAATTAGGCTCAAGCCAAGCCAATGAACAACTACAGAAGAGTTTCACTTCTGAAACAGTCGATTTGTAAAACGCACAACAGGTGGGCGCAAAGCATTTATCTCTTCTTCCTTTCTTCTTCCCCCTCATGACAATTCCCCCATCCCTCGATTTTCAATTTTTCTACCCTTTTATCTCCATCTCTTCCTCTTCCCATCCACAAAAAGCTTTCTTTGGTCTCTTATCCACCCATCTCCGTCCTAATGAAATTTCCTGAGTGCTGATCAAAGACGGAGTCTGTGCCTTGTCAAACAGGACACAGGAAAGGAGAATGTTGCAGCGCTTCTGCAGCTCCTGCTCAGGCAGCCATCTGTCTCTGTCTTTATTCCCTTTTGTGTCTTTGGGTCTCCTTCTCAACTTTAAGTAAACTTGAAATGTTTTATTCTGAAATAGGTTATCCATTATTAATAGACAAAAGAAAAAAAAGTAATAATATTAATACAAAATGAAAACAGCACCTAAACAATTCAGTAATTTCATAGAAAACAATGTTCTCTTCCCTAATAGAGATTTGGGAAATACAAGCTCTGGCAAGAACAAAGTATGTAATGTAGGCGCAACTTTTGGTCACATTCAAATGGTTGGGCTCAACTACCAGGTCCTTTATCTCTTTCCTTTTCCACTGCAGACAGTAACCCCTCAGTGTAGGCGAGATTCTCAACTGATGCCGCTTGAAACTGCCTGAAACACTGGCTGAATCCTTTCATCTGCAACCAAACAGAGGGTCTGTACTTCGTGGTGGATCCGGAGTATTTTTACGCCATTTTTTTTTAAGTCTGGGTAGAGTCAATAACAAAAATTGCAATCGCTATAGATGGTAGCTTTTTTGTGAAGGATGTCGACGATTCTCTCCGACCGATCACTGCAGTCGTTTAACTCCATCTTTCCGTTGGCTAAGCTCGCTGGGAACCTCAACCGAGGTGGTGCCAGACAAAAGTACCAGGTACTATCCACTGCTTTTCTAATGGAAAACCAAAAAACAGCAAGTTGAGTAGAGCTGTGCCATACCATGCAATGCAAATGTAAATCAATGAACATCATACTCTACCACTTTGAATATAGAATCATCACACATTTGGAGCCATTGATGAACAATTTTCAATTACAAAATGTACTTAAAATTGGTGTTTTGTATTAAAACCATTACATATTTTCCCTATCTATTCATTTTATGACATTTACTGCTATATTACTTTTCATTTTTATACATAACAATCGCCTATCTTTTTTTTTTTATTATGTAAACTGCTCAATGCAACTCTATCAGCTCTATTCTATCAGTACTTCTTAGAGAAATCCTCCACATACACATTTTGGGTAACCCCCCCCCCCCCTCCACAAACACTCCACCCCATTTCTAGCCCACTTGTGGAGAATTGATCCATCGCTGTGGTGGGGGAATGACAGCAACTTCCTCCACCTCTACAACTGGTTGCCGTCTCATTTCAAACTCCATTAGTGGTAGGGCGGCTGAGAAACCGTGTGTGTGTGTGTGTGTGTGTGTGTGTGTGTGTGTGTGTGTGTGTGAGAAGGAAAAAACATGCATAAAGAGGAAAAGAGTGAGAGAAATGAACAGTAGGGAGGGGGCCAAGCCCCTGGGTGGACAGATGGGGAAACCCCAGGCGTTCTTCCACAAGCCTCCCTCTCAGGAAGTGGTCTCCCGGGCAGCTGAGAAATCAGATTACCTCCTCCCGCCGCACCCCCTACTGTGTGTGTGTGTGTGTGTGTGTGTGTGTGTGTGTGTGTGGCAAGGTTCAAGTCATTTGAATGAGGAACCCCTGACCTAACCTATACATTGGGAACGGAAGCTGCCAAATGGCCAGATATGCACCCCTACGGTTTGAGCACCGTAACCCACATTTACCACCGACGCTGACTGTCGATTCACACCGGAGATGGGCGGGCATTTCCATACCAATGGCAGGATATGATGGGACAAATGAAGATTAATGGGACGCCGGGGTGTCAATGAAATCATTGTCGACTCTCAGTGTAGCAGAAGAGGCTCCTGGGGGCCTCAGCTGTGTGATTGACAGAGTGGGAGGGATGGAGAGTGGAAGAGAGGGGAGAAAGTGGCGTTTACTTTAGTTTGAAAGGAGCAGGCCCGATGTCCATCTTTCAACCACAGCTGCAGGACAGTGTGGATTTCCTCTTCTTGTCAAGTTGAAACCAGGTTGTTTGGAGTTGAGGAACTATATCCTCATCTGAATTAGACCCTGCAGCACTTTTTAAATATAAAATAAAGGGGCCCAAAGTTGTATTAATACCTGAAGCCTAACTTTTATAACTAAGACATCCTGTCCTTTTGCACAAAGTCGTCCAACTTCCTCTGGCCTTTTGTATTACGTCAGTGACAAACATGACCAGGTACGCAACAACATCCAGACATAATGTGACAACTGCAGCTGAATCACATCCTAACAAAAGGATAACAAATAGATAGTTTCCACACAGGCACACAAACTAACTTCTTAACTTCTAAAGCGTCATCCGTACTGCAGATCTCATTGCCTAAAGACATTTTACTCGAACCTCCTGCTGCCTCCCCTCCTTTTGATTTAAAAAAAAAAAAAACAAAAAAAAAAAACAACCTTTTTACACTTCCTCTTTCCTTTGTATTGCGCCAATCACCCAAGCCCACCTCTGACCCGCCGTGACCGTGCTGTGGTGATTGATTAGCACTACCAAGAATATTTATCCAGCCTGTTCAGTAGGAAGAACCCCCTGTCACTCTGTTTACCGAGCAGCTGTCCACCGAGTTGATTGTACACACAAACAAGATGTCCCTTTTTACCATTTGTCGTTTGTCTGAAACCACATGTTGTCTTTTTTTTATTTTAGTTTTTTTCCTCCTCCAGTTTTGTTGGTGTCGGTGGCTTATTCCTCAGGGAAATATAGTGTTGTATTATTGCTTTACCGAATAACCTATTTGCTTACCATAATGTGTGCCGGGCTACATCCATGCTATCAGGCGGCAGGAGGGCTTACAGTGGAGGAGATTATTAGCAGATGGGTCTTTGTTTAGGACCAGAAGTTCCCAACTGGGCTCTTATCAGATCAAGGGGCGAAAAACAAAACAGAGCCCATAGAATTAGTGTTGAAAGGACACTGTTATCTATCGGGATACTCTATAGGAACAATTAACATGGCTGCATTTCACATTTGTCAATGGATGATGACACTCTAGGGCTTCGACATTTGTGATATCGCATACGAGAGTCATACATTTCCAACAAGGAAAGAACATAAGACGTTTGCAGGGTTGTAGCTACGACTGCTTGACATGACAGAGAGCTCAAATATATTACGTTTACAATGTCTCCACATTTAAGTAGCCGTGCTAATGGAATGACTATAGGGATGGCAATGTGTAATTGCATTGGCTTAATAGCAAATATTAGCATGCTAACACGATAAACTAAAATGGTAAACATTATACCCGCTTCACATCAGTAGGCTAGCCGTGTCAGTATGAACATTTTTAGCATGGAGTTAGCATTTAGCTCTTTAGCTCTCTTCAGACAATAAATCTCTTAAAGTCTTCACTCAAGGCCACTTTCTGGAACTTTTAACTGCATTTTGTGTCTTCCTCACGCACGATGGAGTGACAACTGAGCAAATGCCGTGCTATCTGAAATTCTGTGAGTTGCGGTTAACGAAATAAACTGTCAACTTCAAATCCGCAACATTGTAGTCGGCTACTGATTTTTAATCTACCGATCATTTCAGCACTGCTTTTTTTTTTTTTCCAGGTTGAAAACCTAAAAAAGAAAAACCTGTTCTCATCCACTGGGTTGTCAAATAAATTCCTACACTTAGGATCGCATCGCTGTCCCACAGCTATCTTGAAGACGCATGATGACACATCCTGCTCAGCTACCGATGAAGTACTTTCAACTTTTCTATTTTATAAATACAGATGTTGCTCCAAGTATGACTATGCTGACAAATCATGTCCCGACTGGTGTGAGCGCAGTTTCACACAACGCTACAAATTTCCTCTTTCCCATTGTTGCCTACCTACACACTTCACTCGCTGTGTTGTGGGAGGAATTGTGCCAGAAATACTGTTTGAGTCACCTAACAGCTCTCCAGGTGTGTTACCATGTTGGAACAATGACAACAAATAAATGGTTGTAACACCTTCCTTCTGCGAGTGCTGCGTGCCAGATTGTGCCAGATAAAACACTGACGTTAGCTTTGCTCTCATCATACAAGGTTGAAATTGCTTTTTGTCTTATCTGTAATGTGCGTCAATGTGGTTTTAAAGATTAAAAACGGATCATTTAGTGGAAGACGAAGCATCACATAGCATTTATTTATCAGAACGTGTTTTGTTGTGTTATCTCGTCTTCCACTGCTTCAGAATATCTTGTCCTTTCCATCCACTCATGCTTGGTATCAGGTTTCCTCCCCTCTTCATGTTCACATGCTCCTCCCTCTGAAGACCGGCCTCCTGCACTGCAGTGTGGCTTCTGAACAGGAGATGGTGCCAAACTTGACACGGGTCAGTTCTTTTGACAATTATGATCAATACAATTCCTGGATTCAAAGATTGCCAGAATAAATACAAATGTATGGCGGGGGGGGGGGGGATAAATCATAACCTCCTCTGTTGTTGCTCAATGGATGAAGTGATAACCCTCTGCTGTCAGGGGTTCAATCCCCACAGGGGACAAAGTATGGATTCAAAGTAATATAAGGAATTTTGATAAAAGTGATGACAGAATGCCTGATGTAGCCAACTTTCTTGGTGGCTGGCAACAGCAGGAAACATGTCTCACTGGATTTCTCTCACATAAAACAGGCCGAAGGCTGACTTGTGTCCTATAATTTAATATGCTGGTGTATTGGATTATGATATTGTCTGCAGCGTGTACACTAGAACCGCTTCAGAGTGTCATGTTGTCTCTCTAAGCTTGGCAGTAATTTGGTCGTTCTTTCCTCTTTCTGTCGTTCACTGAAATGTAGCTCTGAAACATGAGGCCTTGTGAGATATTTGATGAGCTGTCATGTGGTCTTGTGTCCCAACACGTGCTTCCAGTAACAGGCTAGGGTTGTACTTGTGCAACATGTGACTATCTCATATTCATAATACTAAGTCATGCTTGATTTCACAGAGTTCGTGGTCCTTTTTAGTCTAAGACCCGGAAAATTCACCATTTCTCTCCATTAAACGGGATCTTTGTTTCCGCTCTAATATCATGCACGTGGCTGCGGTGCATCTGGCCCCGTGTCCTCTTCCAAACAAGCAGGTCCACGTTGATGAAGTTGCATTCATTTATAAAGTCCTTCTGTGGCCTAATGGGCTTTAGGAGAAGTCCTACAAAGTAAATACCTGACATCAGGCCAGTGAGAGCAGCCTGAACATCTGCCAGTGTTTTCCGAGCCACTCTGGACGTTGCTAATTGTAATCACAGTCAAATTCCACCAGACTGTAATTAGTGGGCCACTTGGTAAATATTCAGGCATTAAGCTAAGTGGAGCTTTGATTCTTTTCCTTCTCTCTCTCTCTCTTGCATCGCTGTGCGTGCTTGCGTGCGCGTGTGTGTTCAAAAATGATTTATGCTTTTATCACCTGCCTGGTGAACCGGAATGGTGGGGTTTCCCACCTCATGACTACTGAGAAAGTGACAAATAAGTTATAAATCATAATAAGGAAGAACATCCCATCTGTCTCCAAAGTAAAAACAACTTACACAACCGTGTGTATCTAATACACATTTTGCTTTTGTTTGTGTGTGTTGGCTCATATGAATACCTCTTAATTCCTACCTCCATAAAGACTCTATATTAAGACTTAAGGGGAGAAAACCTCCCATGAACACTCAAAACATTTCCGTCTTTGTTATTCGGCCTCACACGAGGGCATCGGAGGATCCCGAAGTTTCTCTCGTGTGAATACCTTTTTTGTTTTGCCTTTTCTTTGACAGAACCCTCCACCTGAGCCGTGCCTCCACTCAACAGGAAACAACCCATAGCTAAAAGAGCGGCTATAAGCCAGCCAGTCAAAACAGGCCATATTTTATTTTGTGTTAGACTGACGTTATCATCTCCCAAGCTTTGCTCTCTTCTTGTGACGAGCCAAGCATGATGGAATCTCTATTGGTGCTGTCTTAAAGGATTAGAGCTTATTTGCAGTTTTTTTCCTGACTGCACAGTTCTGAATAGGGCCCCGCTGCCACAGTACAGGGTGTCCTGCTGAAGCCGAGCTGAGCTGTTGATATTATCCACGCTGTAGCTATAAGGGCATCTCTGCTTAAATGCTGTGTTCTTTTAGCTGCTTTCATCCAGGCTTGAGTTCTCAATATTAACCACGAGCTGCAGTTTTGGTATTATTCTCCGTGCGTGAACACTGTTCCCCCACCATCCCGTTTTGAGAGTATTTAAAGTATTTCCTGCCCTGGTTGTGTTAAGATGCAGTAATGAGAAGGCAGAGTGAGAGTTTTGGCTTGTGGCTTAGAAGCTACAGTGGCAAAAGAAAACAAAAAGCGTGTGTGTGTGTGTGTGTGTGTGTGTGTGTGTGTGTGTGTGTGTGTGTGTGTGTG
>CALSBV010000271.1:3517268-3550417 GCA_943590825.1 Bovichtus diacanthus
TATATATATATATTTATTTATTTATTTATTTATTTATTTATATGTATTTTTATATATATATATATATATATATATATATATTTATTTATACATGTATTGAAACACTTTACCACAGATGTTAAACGTAGACATTAGTTTAAAAGATTAAAAGATTCATATTGTATATATCCCACCTGAAAGGATATTACACAGCCTGCTTGGTCTTTCTGTAGTCTCTGTAAAAAAACAGCCAGTAGGAAGGAGTCATCATTCACCACTATCAGGATCCAGTCAGACCCACATACAGAATAGAAGCTTGTGGGGGGCCAACTGGGGGGGTGCAACAAATAATACCCCCTTTGTATGTTCCAAATATCCCCTGCTGAAGCCGCCTGAGCCCGGCTCTCTGCTCCGGGGATCCCAACACCACATTAAGAGCTGCTTACAAGCAGATAAGGTGTAAGTTTTGGGTGGATTTGAAATGGGAGTTGGAGGAGGAGGGGTTACGATAATGTTGCAAAAGGAGCTACAGTGTCTCTCCTTTTTTTCTACTGCCATAAAAAGCAGGTTTGTGCTCTTTTTTTTGTTTTGTTCACTTCAACAAGTTCCAGTGCCATGTTTGGAGAATGGCTTAACAAATGGGCTATTATTTGCTGCAGTAATTTCATAGCCGCACTGGACAGGCCGGGGGAGTAACGGTATCCCAATGTATATCCTCTGCCGGCCTCAGTCGCCTTTATCAAGATTTAAGTTACCCATTGTAGCTGAAATGAAATCAATCCCACCAGGCCCTTCTGTGAGGAGGACCATTTGGCTGTCAAAGTAGGAGTTGTGTTTCCATGTAGCCGAGCTGTATGTATACATCAGTGTTGGTTAAGCATGTGGTTAAGTAGATTCCTTTGCATAATATGAGGCCTCCAGCTGCTTTTTTGTGTTGAAGTGGAATCATTTACATTAGGATTAGGGCTGCAACTAATGATTATTAACTAATCTCCTGATTTATATTTCTAATTCATTCTAAAGTAATGGATTCAAATAATCATAATGGTAATAAGTAAGGAGACGTATTTGAATTGCCTTTTTTGTTCGACCAGCAGTCCAAAACCCAAAGATTAATATTAATATAAAACAATGAAAAGCAGTTGATAATCACATTTGAGGCTAAAACCATCAACATAATCGACATTTTTGTTTGATCAAATACTTGAAACAATTAATTTTCTGTTGACTTATTGTTGATTATTATATGTCTGTGCCAGAAAAAGGGGACAATGTTGTATTTTCTTAAAAGTACTCGAGTTCCGTAAGGATCTGCTGTTGTTGTCCTTTTTAACAAGGAGGTATTAGTATTACTATTATCCACTCGTATGTGCTGATTAAGCTTCAGCTGGCAATTTTGCCCAGTGGTTGCCCCAAATGTAAGCACCATGGCAATGTGACGAGTACAGAGACGCTAGGCCACTGTCGGTTTGGGAAATTGGGCCGACGACGGTGTCAGTGACCGTACCTGACATCATAATGGAGAGAATCCTTGTCTTTGCTGCTTCCTTACTTGGATTTAGGCAAATAAATTGGAACCTGGAAATGCAACGCTAACACTTGCTGGCACCAGATTCAATCCTGCTAAATCCTTCTGGCTTGTGTCTCAACTACCCCATCGTCTTTGCTTCCGTCCTTGCAAAATGCAGCATTAGAAGATGAGTGCCCTCGCCTGTCTCCTTTGAAAACTCAAATGATTTAGTTGATGACTTTGAGGAGAACCTTTTATGATGGTTACAGCGCGACCCCTGAGGTCAGGCAGCGATACAATAATAGAGTGAGACAGGTCTTTGAGGACCTGCCGCCCTGCTGCAAGGACTTGGCAGATGCATCGGAAAGAGGATGACTGGGCAGTGTCACTTCATTTCCTCTTTCGCAGGCTCCGCTTGATGAATGACCGTGTGAAAGGCGGGTTTGGGATTACACCTTTTTGTGTGTCCCCGTGTGTGTGTACCTGCGCTTCTCCCCCCCCTGCACGTCATCTCTGAAGTCAGAGTAATTTATGGCTGTCTGGAAGTCCCCAGAAGCGCTCTCATGCCCGAAAAAAAAAAAAAAACCTCAACTAGGGTCGGATAGGGGATGGAAGGGGGTTGAGAGGGTGTCACACCCACCAAATGCTCTCATGTATTTCTTGTGTCAAAGGGCCACAGGGAGGTCCCATCCTAAATCCTGTTGCCTGAGAAATGAAAGAATTTTCAGAGGCTGCCTGGTCCACTGTCCTCCGGGCCAGACCCCAGAACTAATCTCTTTCATCTTCTCTTCTTGCTAGCGGGGAGGGGGGGTTAAGATAGGCAGGTTGGGATAAGGGGATGCTACCGCCTCTTCCTCCTCCTACTCTTCCTCCTTCTCTGGGATCTTTGCTTCTGTCGAGCAGATCGCCTCAGGGAGAAGTGGCTGAGCCCTCCTCTTCTATCGCCCTTCCCCTCTTTGCTGTATAACTTCACTGATCCCTCCGCACTGCTTTCCCACCTCCCTCCCTCTCCCTCTCCCCCTCCACTAAGCCTTCCCTCTTGCTCCCTCCCCTCCTCTCCCTCCCTGGGCCTCTGAGCTGGACTGCCTTCCCTTTGGCTTTCCCCTCTTCCTTCCTTCCTCAGTTCCTCCACTAATAGCTCCCTTGTTCCTGACTAGTCAGGGCTGCCAATTGAGCGGTCATTCGTGGAAGATTCATTCGCGGCACGGTAATTGTAAACAGACAGAGAGCGAGAGAGGGACGTTTGAGCATTAAACCTACTGGTCACAGACAGAAAGAAGAATGGAGGAACTCTCAACTACGTCTCTTTCTTCTCTTTCTCTCTCTCACCGTCTCCCTCCTCCGTCTCCTCTCTCTCACATAGCTCCATCATCTTTATTGCTTATCCGGTTGCCCCCCCCCTCCCTTATTTTCTGCCCCTCATAATTCAGGCACTACTTACATCTATGGGCGATCTGAGTCTTGTTTCACTGCTAAATGTTGCATGGAATTATGTTACGTCCTGAAATGCTTCATACAGCCTGACAACACGCTTGCTATGTTGTTTCCAGAAATGGAGTCACGTGTTTGTTGCGTTTTGCATCTATTCAAGCACCAGGGAGATGCATGCACACAATCACACAGTGAAACACATGCAGATTTCCATAGCCAGCACTGAAACTCACTCATTGACACTGCATTGAGTTTTTTTTTTTAGTTGGTGTTAGTGGACAAACGAGTAAACTAGACTTAGACCCTGAGACCCTTCGACCCTGAAAATTGTCTTAACAGTATTTTTAGCAAACCTTGTCAGACTTTTATCTAAGTTACAGTCACCCGGCATACGTGCTTCCAGGAGAAATTTCCAGTAAGCTTGTTGTGAGTGTGAAGTAATGAGTAAGTATTCAGTCAGTAGGTGAAATAATGCAACGCATAAGCTATTGTTTGCAAGTGGAAAAGTTACGCAATGTTGGCTTTCAGGACATTTACACAGATTGCATGTGTACAGTAGAGAAGGCTGATGTTTCCAGCAATCTACCGCATCAATAATCAGTAATAAAAGATATAGAATAAAGCTACAGAGCTCTAACAATGAAGATAAAAAGTATTCCTATATGCATTGAGTCATTCTGTAAAGTTCTGCATTCAGTGATAAAATGTACAAAACCCACATATCACCTCCCAGTATTGATGTATCGTAAGTTCAGGCCTGGCCTCTTCACCGCTGTGTGGAGAATGTGATTTCTATGCAGGAGTACATTTCTTCAAGTTGCCCTAGTAACAAAGAGATGCGTTTGTTGGCTGGTGGAAACAGTAAACATGAGAGAGGATGACACAGGGAATGTGTGTGTGTGTGTGTGTGTGTGTGTGTGTGTGTGTGTGTGTGTGTCTGTGTGTGTCTGTGTCTGTGTCTGTGTCTGTGTCTATGTTTGTGTTTGTGTGTAAGTGAGAATCCAGTAGTGCCGGGCAACCAAACCTGTCCCTGACCTCAAATGATTGCCCCTTAAAGCCTGCTGCAAGCCGTCAGTGGTCAACCAGCCGCTCTTGCTCTTTTCCCCCTGCTTTTATCTGCTTTTCCTCCTGTCCTCGTTTTCTGATTCAGTATTTTTTTTTTCCTTTCCCACGCTTATCTCTCCAGCATACTCAAAGTCCAGCAGTAGTTGTTTGGGAAAAGATTTCATTGGTGTTATCAAACCAAGCATGTTTCGCAACCAGCAGTGCATCCCCTCTTGTCCGCTTCAACAATTTTTGCTGCTTTCCAGCTGTTTTGTTTCCACTTTTTCTCATTCAGAGGCAAGTCGACACCGAAAACAGCTGAGAGATGTCCATCAGTGGCTTACCTGTGTCCCATACCATGCTCACACACCTTGAATGGAAAGCTACATGGGAGTGTTTACTCATCTGCGCTCTGACACAAAACCACTAAAAGACCACATACCCGGCTGTAAACATACCACAGTAAGCTTTAGCTTTGTGATCTCCTGTGTGTTTTCACTCACAGTTAGGTTTTGTTGCGTGCAATAAACATGACTCAGTTGTTAGGTCATGAGTAAACATTTGCGTTCAGATAATGCACTTTCCACAAGCCATTATGAAGAGAGCTTATTGCATAGGCTGCAGCATGAATGAGCCATTATATTTTCTCTCAGTGGAGTTAAATGCATGTTTTGCATTTTTACAAAGTTCTCCAAGGATATGATTAAACTATTATAAAACTATATAGGAAGAATTGAGTTGTTTATAATGCTTTTCATCAAGAGGCAATATTCCTTGCATTTTTCTACATGATCACTCCAAAACCAAAGAATCTGTCTCTTATTTCTTTATGTCTGCGCGTCTGACCTTTGACCTCACAACACTGGTTGCTAGTATTGTTGGTAAGAAAGAATTTTAAGCTTGTCCTACTGTCACACTCCTTGAAAAATGATATACTAAGAATGTGAGTTTATGGCCTGAACCCAAATTATTTCCTCATTCTTAAACATTCTCCGAACAACTTCTGTTTACAACACAGCACAAGGCTGTTCCCCTGGTTGGTCCCACAATCTGTACCGATTTCTTTCCTTTTTTAAAGATTTGTGTAAAACAAAAAAAAAGAATGCGGTCGACTGTTCTTTGCACAGATTTCTCTGTGATGCCCCTTGAAAACGTACTTTCGCAGCCTTGATTACGGTGTACGGTTTCTCTCAAGACAAACAAAGCACACTAAATGCAGCAAGGCCAATTGGTCCATTCCCGAATTAAGGTGGAGGGAAACGGAGAGAAACCAATTAGGAGACGGAAGCCACTAATTAAAAGCTGCATGCTCTACAGATTGCATCAATTTTCTTTTCTTTAGCAATGGCCAGGGCCATAATTTCGGAGCCTGCTTGTACGCCAGTGCACATTCCAGGACAGCTGCCTTCTGTGTTTGGAAAGTCCTTGTGCACAGAGGCAGCACTGTCCTTCTACCGCTCTCCCTTGTTGGTAGTTTGGAATGAGGAAAACAAAAAAGCACAAACTAGGGAAATTTGGAAAAATGACAGAGACTCTACATCATTCAGAATGGACGAGAAACCATTCATTAGACGTTTTCAACAAAAGTCTGTTTGCAGAAATGTTCCCCCTTCCTGGATTAGGTTCCATGGATTGCTGCCAATACATTTTGTGTGTTGTGAATCGGAGATTGCATTATGCTTGAGTGGTTTGGGTGGTTAACCAATACGCTTGCTTTGGAAAGCTGCAGGGAAACGTTGAGCACCTGAGGAAAGCCACAGGGTTGCTCTGAACAGTGGGCTCACAAAACAGTGGGTCTGTATTTGTCAAACGCTTCCAGATTAATGGTGTTCATTTGGCAGAGTGACCCAGAGCACTTGTCTTTGTGCCTTTTATTGTCAAATGAGGATACACGAGGCATGTTCTGTTTTTTTTGTGGTCAAACCGGACGGGCAGCACTCCCAGAAATAGGTACCAAACTGAGCCAAAGAATCACAAAACTATTCAAAAATTTCCTTGGCAACATGGCTATGTGATTTAAAGCAACTCTGTGGACATTGTTTCCCACATGAAGAACAAAAAATAAAGTCAGTTTGACATTAAAATCTTATCAGGAGAGACTTTGAAAAAGAAAAAAAGAAAAAGAAGGCCCCTCTTGTTTTATATAAAGCTCAACTTCCTGATTCTATTTCTTGCTCATTGTTTTACAGATGATTACCTAACACCTCTTGGCAACTTTTCACCTCAAGCTGTTGTGTAACCAGTGTACATGAACAATCATCATCACACACACTTTCGATATTTATTTTGGGAATTAATTTAAGTTGTTGGGTATTTATTCCTTTGTTTGAAATATGTCATTTTTATACAGAAGAAGTTAAAACAAAGAGACACACAAACACACCAACAGTCAGATTTACTACAACAGACACCCACTTTTTCCGTGACCTTGTGACCCCGGCACACCAGATGCATGAGCAGTTGGCTCATTCTGTCGCAATACACAAGTGCGTCCCGAGTCCTCTTGTCATTTGCTCCCTTCCCAGCAGTAACCGCTGCGACACTCAAAGGAGGACAAAGCTCCCCCACCCCAACCCTTTTCTCGATTGATGGAGGGAAAAGAAAAAAGAGAGGAAATAACTTAGACCTTGTCTCTTCCCTTCCATTTCACCTAATGGTTTTTCCAGACCTCAAACGCTGAAGGCTGACCTTCCCTCTCGAACTGTATTTTTCCTGTACCCTACACCTTGGATTTCAGGAAATGTACAAAACAGGATAGCACAGCACAACATATTTCTTGTGTGAGTTTTCCTTTTTTTTTGAGAGACTAACGCACTTGAGAATCCAGTGACATCAGCCGCCAAGGCTGCAGTGTTTTTCCTTTTTTGTTTTCCTTTGTACAGTAGTTTTGTCTGCATGGTATTCAGGTTTAATTCTGGCTCTTCATAATGTGAACGTTCAGCAATACCCAAAACTTACTCGCTGACTGCTCCAATTACTGTATTTCAATTTGAAACTGGTCCTAACTACACGTTAGATATAGTCCCTGAAAAACTGTATGTAACCTAGACATCAAAACTATTTCCACTTTCAACCAAATCGTTTAACCTGCAAATCACAAAAAAAATCTCTGCATACTGGTAAGTTTATGGTTTGCTTTTATGTTATTGTTTATGATGATTGTTGAGTGCTGATCATCGTCCAAGTTTCAGAAAAAGCCAGGGTATAAACAGATCCAAAGCAAACAAACAGGCCTCGTCTTACAGTTTTTTTCCAAAGGAGCCAACTGTCCCCAAGTTTGATGTGATTTGGATGTTGAAAGATTTGGGGCTAACGGGGCATGAGCCCCTCTGTAATTAGTGGGCAGAAGGCCCTATTTGCCTTTCAGGTCAGTGTAGGCATTGCAACATTGTTCAGGGTAGTGGCACTGTTGAAAGTTATACACACAGAGGTGACTGTGTCCTTTTCCCTTGGTCGTAGTCACAGTAGCTCATTGACGAGTTGCCCAGTTCAAGATCAATTTTAGCAGCACCCAACCTGAACACCAGCATTGCTCTGGCAGTATATTATCGTATATGTCTTTGAAGGGCACTCTTCCAATCATAACATGTTCCTGAATTATTTAAACGTAAGCTTTTTTTAAATTTGCTCTTGGCACGAACAGCCACCGCTCCCCGAAATTTTTATCAGCTTGACTTTGTCTAAAAGAAAAAAAAAAGTACATAGAGACTCAGTCATATAATCTATTTTTTTGCATTCAGTTCCTGGGCATTACAAACCATACGCCCACAGCGATAAACACTTACAGCTTTAAACACTGACACAAAGCTTTCCCATTCCTGTACTCAGTGTATTTTTAGTATGAATGTGTTTATTGGCAACTGCTGGTCACTGCACCTGTCACTGTTTTCCGCGACACTATAACTGTGTTGCGTCCATACTCTGGACTTTGCCTACGCACCACTGTTTCTTACCATGTTTGCTTTTGCCAATAGTTTTCCCTCTCCACAATCAAGGGGGAATTATCTGTCTTCCGGAAAAATAGAGGCAGCCCACTAATTTTAGATTGACTTGATTGAGCCTGGAGGCCAAAGGGATCAAACCCACATCCGTTCAAAACCAGGGATGCTAATTCTAACCATAACATAGCTAACATATGTTTTGCTCTCCCCAAGCGCTGATTTGAGACCTGCTTGAAGCGCAGCTCCGGGGCTGCTGCCTTCCCCACTGCACCCACTGCAAGGGACCATTCTTTCTTGTGGCTTGTTTTGTGGGTATTGGCCCACCATCTGTATATTTATAGAGACCGGGTCATGACACATGTACACGGACTACTTGTTCTTTCTTAAGGACATAAGGCAGTCACTTTCCAATACTCAATCCTCGCTGTTTTTCTAAGTGTGAGTGTAGACATTTTATTGTACTATAATTTATTTTCAAGATATTTCCTTCATTTGTTTCATTTAATTTTGTCAGGAGCCCTGTTTGTACAGGGCCAATCACATACTTAACTGCTTGACATTTAATGCAAGCGTATCATTTGTTCATTAGGGTAACTGGAGTGGTGTATAAGCCTCTCAATTCCAGAGCAGACTAAATAAAATGATCATTAAAACTATTTGCAACAGCTAAAACAGTCATTTTGAAGGATCCTATTCAAATTGAGCTCCATAGCGTCTCACTTTTTTTTAATGTTGGTTTATCAGTGTTTCTCTGTAATCTTTTAGTGTTCCCTTTGGCCTGCTTATTTAAGAAGTACATTTGCTTTAGTCTTCCTGAGTTGCATTTTTTATTTTCTTGGTATATAAAGGTCTTAGAATTATTCAGTTTATCTCATATTTCTGGGCATTGCATGGAGATCCTGTTTCTATGGATGTAATTGTCAGGGATTTTGTGAATGCATACTGTGAGATCATATCTGTTATCTAATTACAGTTGTGGTACTTAACATACAAGGTGTGTTCCAAGTGAAATTGGATAATTGTGTCAGGCCAAAGAAACGAGGCATGCATGGTCCAAAACTGCTGCACGTCATAGTCCAACACCCCAGGCATCCATCAAACATGTCAGAGTATTCATTAAAGAGATTTGTCACCAGCAGCAATACTGGGCTTCTCCAGAAACGGCATGAAGAGCGTAACGAATGGTCAGACTCAATCTTAGGCGTCTTCAAAGGGAGACTGGTAATGACAGTGTTGCTAGCGGTTTAGCCCTAAGGGTTCGCTATGGAGATGCTTAACTGTGGCTAACTACCAGACCAATTACTTACAAAGACGACCTTAGGAAGAGACACTCGATGCTGCTGCCACAGGAACAATCCCAGCTCCCCCACGTCCACCCGCCCATTTGGTCTAATAGCTCTAACCTAAACCCTGATCCACTGTTGGCTGAAGCCCTCAGGCCATTCTCAGCTTCACATCTAGCTTTGTGTCGCCACTTTTCCTGTCAAGACTTTGTTATTGCCATCTTTGGCTTGGGAAGCTGACATTTTACAATGTGTTTATTGGTTGTGGGGTTGGGGGGGCGCAGGGGGGTGGTTGACAAATACAGTTTTCAGGGTCTTTTTTCTCTGTTTCATGGGAAAAAAATGGGAGGAAATCATTGTATGTATCCTGTAAAGTTTGAACTCAAAAGCTCAAGGCAAGGCGGTAGTTCACAGATGTGAAATAGTTCCGTTAGTGATATTTAAACCTCCTATTTATGTTTTCCTTAAACGATAGGCCTGTATAGGATGTTTACCACAAAACTCATATTTGCTGTCAGTATGTCAGGCCCCAGTTGGGGTTTTACGCTTGTATATTTAAGGTCATGCAGACACAAGACTTTTTAGGCGCCTGTTGTTTGTTTGCAAGGCACTATACAACAATGGCTGTTTATGGATCGGCAAAGGCAGGAAGTGTACAGTATCCTTTCTGGAAAATACACATAGCCCAGTCACTTCATTAGTCTTCCCAAGCACGGCCGTATGGGAGGGATTTAACACAATCATAGTCAATAAGGGAAGTGAACTAGCTCACAGACTAGCGTACTATCCATCATTCTCTAAGCATGCTGCCAAGTCAATGGAGACTCTGCTGCAGTTCGTCCAGCCGGCAGTCATGTCTCATTCCTTGAGTCTTCTGCAATCCCCCCGGCTTAGTCCCCATCTGGCCAGCAGTTCCGTGCTAAAGCTGGGAGATACGTAGAGCCTAATTCCTACACACTAAAGCATTACCGTCTGTCCAGGGCCCATGGAGACAAGATGGTCGCCAGGTGTCTTCCTGTCTTCAAAGTGTCGGCATCGTTAATCATGCCCCCACTCCTTCTGCGTCGCCTCACATGTGTTTTATTTTCCTCTGCCCTCACCCCATATACACACACCCTAACTCCCTGCTTCTCTGCCTGCCTCTTTTTTTTTTTTTTTTTTTTTTTTTTTTTGGACAGTCTGTCACCCAGCTGCATTTCCTGTGGGGTTTATGTACAGTTTGGGCCCAATGGGAACCACATTGGCAAAACAGCGTGCCATCTTAATGAAGTCATTGTGATCCAAATGGGAGGGTGGGTGGTACAGAGGGGGATAATTTAAGAAGCTGGGCATGCCTGTAAAGGGCCAAAGGATACTGCTAACCCTCCCAGCCTGCCCTTTAGCCCCCAGCAGACTGCTGTTTCTCTCTAATGTGGCCACTTTTATTCTTGAATCCCCTCCTCCCCGCTTCATCCACTCCTTCAAAGGCACATTTATCTTTCATCTATCTTTGCTAATGGTATTAACGCAGCTCATGCTTGTGAACACAGCCTCCACAGCTGCAAGGCCTTAAACAGCTTCAGAGAAGAAGGGCTAGCAGAACTTTTTTTGTGTAGGAACAGGGAGGGGTATTTATGTCTTTCAAACTGTTGCCAAATATTTGCAGTTTACAAGCCTAGCGATATTGCAAGGTACGGGTTATCTTTTAACAAATAGGAAGTTTTGACCGCATGGTGAGATCGTAAAACCCTATGCTTCACTGTATCTTTTTGACCACCAGGACACTTTGTGATGCGGATAAATGTGAATCATCAACGGCGTTGCGTGTGTTCTATCCTGTCATAAAAGATACGCAAATCCTCTATGTGAACTTTTACGGTCGTTTGTGGTTCATGTCAAGGTTGCATTTCAATCTTTTTTATTTTGCTATTTTGGAAAGGCACATTGGATTTAATTTGGCATGTTGGCTGCCTAGGCCCATTTCATTAAAAGTGCGAAGGGTGCACTCTCAATGCCCTCGCTGACGCAAAACCAAGCAAGTTGAAAAAGAACTCTTTCCTCTGGAAAAGCACCAGGGGGACTATTTCTGTAGTTTTAAATTGTTAAAGAGGGGATTGGGCCAGAGAAAAAGAGGGGGGCTGGTGTTCAGTTGTGAGCAGCAGACTGTTTCACGTGCCAGATCTGTAATGCGTTCCTTCGGGCTGAGAGCTGGCTGAACTCTGGGCCATGGCGCTCCGGGAGAGGAAGTCCCAAGCCTGGGGAGTTTCAGACATCCTGTTTTGGAGTGCCATTGGCCAGGATCGGGGCTGTTGCACGCCACCTGCAGACTGTAGGATCACATCTGCCATTAGACCGGGGACAGCAGCCGAACGTCACACACCTCCTGCAGTCTGGCTCATAATGCCTTTCCTTTGTCTCGCTTTGCTTTCCAAACACACAACCCATTTTTTTTTTTTTCAAATAAAGTAAACTGTATATAAACTTGAAAACAACTCAGAAATTTAATTCCAAATTCGTATTACCATCACTTTCCTTTATGTGCCCCATTTCTCTCCCATCTACCTTGTTACTGAAATCTTGGAGTGTCTTTCCATTTCTCGTAAGAACATTATATCATTTTGAAGGAATGTGTCTTTGAAATTGGTCGAGGAATCGGTCCTTAAAAAGAGTGTGCATGGGAGAGAGGAGCTGAAATATCTGCCATAACATGTTACTTTATACTGTGAGAAACTCGGAGCATGAGATTCCCTCTGGAGTTTGAGTGAAAACGTCATTTATCAGATGCGACACAAAATTTTACCCTGCTCTTCTTTGGGCAACATATACTCTCAATACATTTTTCGCGCAGTCACTGGTTGGTAAATATGATTTTATTTATCTGTCATTCATGCTCACACTTAGTTTATTCACAGTTTTGCAATCGTTTATAACAAGGACCCACTATTCCAAGAATCACACACCATTTGTTTGGATTGTACTTGGGACTTGGGAGATAGTATGTCCCAACTCGGGTCTTATTTTACCAAAATACACCTCCTTTAATCACTTTTCTGAATCTTGCCAGTGACGTAGCCTTCGCATTCTGAACAGTCTGGATCTCTCTGTTCTCTCTGTCCCCAGGAGCTGATAGGGCAGGAAGTTTGGTGGCGATTGCGCTCCCTTGGTTGTTTCTATTTAGGACAACAGGAAAGGGTTTGTGTCTGTCTCGACCAACCCCCCTCCTCCTCCTTCCTTGATTGGCAGTCCTCAGTCCAGCTGCATTTTAGTCTTCCCTGTCCAAATGGCCACCATGTGACCTTTTTCCGGCCTATGCACTATCAGCAGGATTTTTCTCGACTCTGGTCACACTTGTTGATATGAACGACACATGTAGTATAACAAGTTTTGTATTAGAACTCTGGCTTGCAGGTTTTATGCATTTGCATTTGCTCGTTGGGCATACATCCACTCATATTATATTTGAGAAAGTGACGTATTATACAAGTCTGTATGATGGTGCTCCATCATACAGACTTGTATAAATATTTCCCAAATGTCCTCTGAAAAGTCATATCATTACATCTTCATCTTGCACAAAGTATCCCCCAGTTATATTTCCTTTTTTTTTTTCTGAATGAAGTACACTCTGGTGGCTCTGACATACAGTCTCTCACATATTGTACGCAAACAAACGTAGTGGTGTCATGGGACTGTGGGATACTCATCTGGTATCCCTTAACTGGCCTGAAAAGTCCTAAATGCTGTGGGGGCTCAACTTCTAACCCCAGGAAAACACCAATAGACCCTGTAGGCCAACTTCAAAGGGCCAGCACATCAAACGAAACCGAGCGCATAGATGGTCAGCCGGGATAAAAACGAGCATGAACCCCTCCATTTGTCAGTCCAATGACTTATAAGCATTTTCTCCCCATTAAAACCAGCGTTTTGTCGAGGGAGCTCAGGGGTGGCGGTCGAAATGCGAAGGCTTGCGCTAATAGTGAGCACCGGCGGCACATGTCGCAAGCTGCATGTGCTGCTGATCTGCTGTGCCAGGAAGTGCTCATGCAGAATATGAAATGTTATGTCATGAACAGGGGCTTGCCCCCTCCCCTGAAAAATGCTAAAGAAAACATCTGTCTCTCTGTTTTATTCTCTATCTTTTGCCCCCGTTTATCTCCGTAGACCCATCCCACCCCCTTCCCCTTTCCCATCGACCCCCATCCCCCCCCCCCTTCCCTCTAACCCTGACGCTAGCTTGTCTGAGTGGCCTTTTGCCATGCATTCCTCCCTTCCCTGTTTGGCCTCTGTCTCAGGAAGTGGCCCAATTAGTGGATAAACACCATGGAGGAGATGAGGAGGAGGGCTTGGGCAACTCCCGCCCCCCGCATCTATGCCACTGCTCTGCAGGCAAAAAGATGGAGAGGAGCTGTGGATCTGTGATGGGGGGGGAGTTGGGGGTTGTAAGCTGAAGACCAAAAAATAAATGAATAATTAAAATTCCCAGTGAAAATGATGGTGCACACAACGCTCGGCTCTGTGAAAGTCACTCCAATTTGTTTCAACAAACAAGTTGGTCAGGACTAATTAAGAGCCTCATGCTTCATTTGATACTTCCAAGATAATGCGGAAGGATGTGACATGAACATCTTTTTTGTGCATGGCCAGAGTATTTTATTGGAGCACTTTTTGAACCGAACGCTTTTTTCTTCATTAATTGTGGAAGAAGTTCAAGGCATCTTTTACACTTCAAAATGACATATCTATAGGATTACTTAAGAATATTTAACATTTGAAACATTTGAACTCTTTCACTGAGCAGTTTGATGCATTGTCATCCTTTTTGTTTGGTTTATTAAACAAACTTTTTTTTTGTAATAAGGACACGCATCAAGGTGAGGTTTTAATTTTGAACTCTGAAAACAATATTTATCATTAAATATTCATACACTTTTAACATCTTTTAACATTGCTGTAAAGAATCCCAGAATTCATTGTCAGACCGTGTTCCTACGTAAAAGACCATTCATGGTAAGCCATAATAATAAGATTTAGACGTTGCAGTACTATAAACTGTAAATATAGGAAGTTAAAACATATTAACTTCATATTTAACAAGTTTACATTTTAAAATAACCCGTTACTTTTTGGCAACAATAAGAACTTCCTGTATTGTGTCAACACATATTGCTGCCAAAATATGATCTGCTGGAAAAGTGACACAAACAATAGATGAAAATAACATACTTTTTCTTTCTTTTTTTTTTTTTTTAAAGTGGATTTCCACGATTGGAATTTGCCTTTCCGTTTCGATTATGCCATTATTGTTTGGGTTTGCCTCAAGTGACATGGTACACGTATTTGCGGTTCAAACTATCCGCAGATTGACTAATGCAGATTGTTGACATCGTAGCCTCAGGACAGGAAATCATGATCTGCAAATAGCACTCTTCATCAGGCATGTTTATCATCAACTCAAACCACACACTGTATTTTATAGTTGTTTTCCTGTCAGGTTTTGTTGTACTAGTTTCCTTTTTAACAAGAAGTTTCCGGGGTTTGGATACTTTTTTTTTTTTTTTTTCTTCAAAACATTTGCTCTTTGCCACCTCTGTGTTCTATATATAATCACCATGGATATGCACAAAGATGTGTGTTGCTCCTGTCACATTGTTGTGGAAGCAAATCTCCTGGTTGTTTTTAACTGTACCGTTTCAGGGTGCAATCCGCTGCGGGGTAAGAGACCCAAATGTACAGTGATATAATGTCATTGGGTTTGTATTCGCTCCTCCTCCCCTCAGAATGCAGTAGAATGCTTTATGGCATTTGGTGAAGTGTGATTTACAGGTGACACTGACTCGGGTGTGTGCACATGGCTAACCTCAGGAAGCACTTTGTTTGACATATGACACTCCCATGACCCCCGGGTAAAAACCAATGAATCTGCTTCGTATGTGAAAACTCTTGCTGCTTCCAATAAAATTGGCTTGTTTGAATCTACGCGAGTGTCATAAAACAGGATAAGATTCAGGCAAATAAACTCTGTTTTACAGAATACTAAGATTAGAAAATGAACAGTCTTATTCTTGCCCTTGAGTTTTTCACTTGTTTTATGTAAATAAGATTGTATGTTTTTGATTACAGACAAAAAATGACTTAAGGACAGTTTCTGTTTGCACTGTATAAACCTTGCATTCTTGGCTATTGACTTTGCGCCTTGTTTTATGATACAGACAGTCGCTTGTAGAAAATTCTTTAAAAAAATAAGTTCAAGTATTGCTACTGCACTGGCAAGATGTTCCACTATCTTTTGAGACGACAAGGATTGTTTGGACTCATTTGATAAGGGGAGTTTCTGCAGTATACGCAAAGCGAAATTAGCATTCAGCAGACAACATCATCAAAAGTGTGGCTGGATCCTTGGCGGGGCACTCTTACTGGTTACTGGTACGTTTGATGGTTCCACTGTGAAATATGGTCATCTCTACGTGAGCGGTCCAGAATCATATATCTTTTTTTTTTGTTTGCCATACAAACTCACTGGGACGACATGCCATCCAAATTGAATTGGAGCAGCACTCCTCTTGTCTGTCCTCGCTCTCTGACTAAACTCAGTAATTTGATTTACTGAGCTGCCCCATTGCCATATTACAGTTATTTCAACTGGCAAATATGTACTCTGCATTCCACCTCCGTCAGTGGAGGCACATGCCGCTCCATTTCCCTGAAACAGTCACTTAACCAACGGTGCAATTACCGTCCCTATATGCCCAAACACACTTGGAACCGATGGTTAGATAAACAAATGTTGTTCGATAGGTACAAATTATAGATGTATGGTCAAATTATAGATGCATGTACTACGCTCCGTTTTTTTCTTTTTTTTTTCTTGGTTTTAATATCGATGTGTGTCCATGTCTGAAAATGTTTGCATTCTTATTTAGATAGCAGGAAAAGAGGCCTGTCAGGATGTGTGTTTTTCTTTTTTCTGCTTTCCCCCTGGTTGGCGGCTCCGCGTTTTAAGAGTGTTTGTGGAGCAGAGCAGTATACCATATGGCTGTCAATGTGGATGAGTTACGGTGAGCAGTTCCTCTGAGAAGTACTGAGATGCAGAAGATAACTGGAAAAGCAGTTTGTATGCTGCTCCATACACAGTGCACACCTTTGACTGGGGACATAAGCGAAAAAAACGGCAAAAAAAAAATGAAGTTACTTTGCTTTGGGTCCTGTGTGTGGATGAAAAAGTCAACTTGAAAGCTGCTACATAGATACAAGAGAAAATGTCTTAAACAGCACATAGCCATTTCAATCAAATATTTTTACTCTGGATATTCTGCTGAAGAAATACAGTTTATTCAATGAAAGTGCACAGTCAGTGTAAATGGAGATATTCAAATCAAACATAGGTGTTTGCATGAAATATGTTCACTATGCGGACACTGCAGAGTGGAAATTCTTTCATGAACGGCGATTTGTTAGATGGAGACATCTGAGGCACGTATGGCACCTTGTGGCCCTCTGGGACAGAAGGAGGGAGGGTTGAAAAGAGAGAGACGGTGTGTTCGAGGGTGTCGATGAAACTAAACAAGCCACAGGATATAAGACGGTAAGTATTATATTATCTAAATTGCAAGAACGTGAGGCTTGAAACAAGATCTCCCAAATTACACATCACAGTGTTTGGCACATAAATAGTCATTTCAGCACTCAGACTAAAAAAGTTTTTAAAAAAAGGCATGCCTCCCACTGAAAATGGGATTCCTAGCTGTGAAAGTCAAGCTATTTATGGTATGCACCACTTTCCACCCCTGAAAAATCCACTCAGCTCCTTTTTTCCCCCCTTCTCTCTTTCTTGACAGACAGTAAAAGCCACCTCCAGTCGAACTGCGAGCCAAGATTAAGTTTGACAGGCAAATAGTCACTCTTAAGACTGCGATGGCTCGTCTGTTGTCATAACAGGAGTTTGAACCTCATGCACACACATTGTAGTCCCCTCACTGAGAGATTTACGGGCCCTGAAGTGCAGTGGAGTTACAGTACAGTGGGGGCCCGCTGTGGTGAGGGCCTCAGATGGAGAGAGGCAGGCTGGGTCCTGGGTTAGGGGCTCTAAAAAGGTTGTAGGTTATAAATACTTGACAGCGCAGTAAAGCTGTCACAGTCTTCCTGAAGCAAGCATGCACTCACATATGAACACACACACACACACACACACACACACACACACACACACACACACAGCCCATCCTCAGGCCCAGCCTCCTGCTCTTTGTCTCCCTCCCGATTTGTCTACTTTCCAAGCAGTGGTCAACTTCCTGTGTAAACAGGAAGTTGGATGGCAGAGAGCACGTATTGTTGGCTCTCTGTCACAATGTATAGCAGGCATTGTTTTGCTTGATGTGCACGTGTGTATATCCGTGCGTGCTTTGGGATGACATTCGTTGTACAGTGGAATCAGATATTTGCAGTTAAAAAGTTAAAATGACTTTTAATAGCCTCTGTTGGAAACCAAAGAATCGGCTTAGACGGGTCTCGGTATAATGAACGGAAACACAAGAGTCACGGGAGGAATTAGGAGTTTAAAAAAACATTTCTGGTGTTTTTGTTTATTAAAAAATGTTTTCCTCAAAAGTGTGGCCATTGTGATTATCAACCCTCCATTTTAGAGATTTGGGAGCAGGGCTAACATCATAAAGCGATCCAAATATGAGATTTTACATAAAGTTTTTAAACTTTGCCCCGATCTATTTTTTTACCAAAGCCATATTTGCTGAATCTAGTCTGCATTACCTATAGTTAGAAAAATGTACCGTAATTTTCAAATTTTAACGATACTCTCAGCTCAACCTTGCGCGCAGCGCTCGGTGGCAAGTTGGAGCACCGCTCTCTTCGTAGGAAAACAACGGCACAGCCAGCACAGAGCGGTTTTACCGCAAATCATGTGAAGGCAGCTTTAGAGTCCAATGCACTTGAGATATTATTAACAAATTGTGAGTGAAAACAAAGAGATTTTAAGATTATTTGTTGGGCTTTTGGTTCCTTTAATGATGGTACAGTTTAAGATTAGAAGAGAGGGGGGATGTCATGCAGCAAAGGGCCACGGGTCGGATTGAAACCCCGGACGCTGCGGCGAGGACTCCGCTTTTGTTTATGGGTCGCCCCGCTCTACCAGAAATTCAGTCTTAATTCCTCCTCAGGATCAAATGTACACATATCATTTCAAGACTTGCTGTGTCATCCTTAATTTGTAACTATAGTATTTTCTGGTAAAATGTAAATATGCATCTCTCTAAATAAACAAACAACCTTGATGAATTACACGTCGATCAGAATCTCAATTTGGTTCAAATCTGGTGACGGTGAAATTCACAACATGTGATTCAGACCAATTTCATGCCACGTGCTGATGTACCTGCTATAGCTATGTCTGTCCCTCCACTTGTTTATTTCAAGGTTTTCCTTTTAACATGTCAACTATCTACATATTAATTAGTACAAGTAAAAGCGTATAAGCTATAGGGTGTATAGAGAATGCCATCACCACTGTTTGTTGTTTGCAGCCAAAAGAAACTCCAGCAAAGCAAAAATAATAGTGTCTTGTGTCCAGACTTTTGTGTATGCAAAGGTATATTCACCTCCCCACACACACGCACGCACACACCCACAATCCATCATAATACACAGACTACTCCCCTTACCTGACACGCTCAGGTGCTGGCACACCTGCATGGCCCTCCACCCAGCACATGCAGGTTGGCTGTTGCTGATGCCTAACAGTGATAGCTTTAATATCTGTTGTTGGAGAGAGGTGGACTTCCAACAACATCCTGACCTTAACAAAGACTCAGAGGAAAGGGGAAGACTTTTTTTTTCTCTCCACACCTATAACATACCTGCGCCTGCATTGAAGTGTGTGCTTAATCATGTTGAACGCTGCTCACTGTGCCGCTGACGCTCAGCCCCTGATTCCTTTCTCTTTGAAATCTCAGGAACAAGGCCCCCATTCTGTATTTTTTTTTTCTTTTATTGTTATGATTTTACAAAAGGGGTATCTTAAACTGGCTTTGGCTCTGTGAGGTTCCCATTAAAGGAAACTGACAGGAAGTCTCTTCTCTTTCTGTATTTTTTTTTTTCACTTTCAATTGAAATTTTGAAAACACTGAACAGTGACATTAACGTATCACATCTTGGCTTTTTCACAATAATAGACTATACGAGGATCACAAGATTTCCCTTACTGTAAGAGACATAAATATGACTCCCTATTCAAGTTCTGTGGGGTGCAGTTTGGGTACTGCAACTAATAATTATTTTCAATATCTTAGAAAAAACAATGTGGTTCCATTAAAAAGCATAAAATCATTTGTCGATTATCAAAACTTTTGCGAATTAATTTTCTTATCAACTAATCGATTTGACTACAAGTCATTTTAATAAGCTATGGGATCACCGGACAGCATCTGTCCATTCCAGGCTCTCCAAGGTCCAACGTGATGTCTTTAGATATTCAGTAATAGTATATTATGAATCAGAGAAAAAGGGCAATCTCCATTTTTGAGAGGGTGGAAACGGACAGATTATTAAAATAGATGGCAATTATGTTTTCCTGACGATCAACTAATCGAATACTGGTCTGATCGTCGCAGCTCTACTCCCAAGCTGTCTTCTTTCATTCTCCACACAACTCCAACTCTTCTGGTGTGTGCAATGGAGTACAGCAGCATGAAAGCCTTTCAGGAGAGACCGTCCAAACCTTTACGCCTCATTATGACGATAGGCTTCAAAAGGAGAATTGATAAATAAAATAAAAATAAAAAAAGACAAATCGAACTTCCTTTACTGTACATGCCAGACTCTTATTTCCTGTTTATTATCGGCTTGAAGTTGCTTCTTGGCAACTTTGATAAATCTTCGATTGTCACAGTAGTCATGTCCAGAACACAAGTTGATGGATCTGCTCTTAAAAATCATTTGGTGGATTAAAAGCTAAAGTGACTTTCCAAGACGTACAGACTAGAAAAAAAAAAAAAAAAACGCAACCCTGTTAAAATGTATGCCTGCGTGTTGCTGAAAACAAATCCATGTGAAAACATCGGCAGCCAGACGAATGTCATGTTGAGTTATTGCATCTTCTTTAAGTTTTTGCTATTTTGCAAAAAGTCACACATTAGCTTCACCAGCATTTATTTTAAAAGGTCAGAAACCCAAATACGAGAATGCAGCCGAAAGTTTGATTAGGACTTGTTTTAAAATCAAACAAAGAGGAGCTTGTACCTGAGCCAATGTGCCTCTCATGTTTTATCACTATAATGACTGCAGGCTATAACGAGACATAGGCCTGAACTGATGTCTCAGCCAAATACTGAAACTAAGAAGGTTTTCCTCTATTGAAATATCTACAACATCAGGGCCAAAACCAACATATAAGCACGATCTTCTGTTTCGTCTAATTTTATTTAACACAAAGTTTGCATGACCCTGCACAGTATGTGCTAAATCCCAAGGCTGTGTGAAACCCAGCCTAAACACAAAGCATAGTATTTTAAGAATGTTAAGTGTGAAGTTGATTCTTGGGAGGCTCGTGTGTCCGTGTGTGCTTTCAATCAGATACGTGACAGTCATAATAAGATATGTCGAGGCTACGCCACACTGATGTACACAGTGAATCCGAGGTGAAGGTTTCTCTGTTTCTCCGTCAGCTGCTGGAGCACAGATGCAAGCGACAGCCTCCTCGTTCAACATGTTGTGTCGCTTTTCATTTGAACTCGTCCCTTTATGGAAAGGTGTTCCTCCTCTGCTTGTGTAGAGCAAGCTGTGACCCCAGAGGACATGAAGTGCGTTCATGTTTGTCAAAGTTAAACATTTAGAAAGCTCGGGTCACATTCGCGTTTATCAGAACATGATAAGCCGCACGCTCTACCTTTTCTCTTACTCTCTCACTCACTCTTCATTTTGCTTCTGTCTACTTGATTCTCCTCTTTCTCTCTTATTCTTAGACACACACACACAAACACACACGTATACACACACACACACACACGTCCATATATGTGCGCTCAGAGAGATAAAGAGAAAGAAGTGAGGTGTTACTGGTTGAGAGGGACATGTACATGCAGCTCCTGGTCTGAATAGCACTTCCTGGCGTGTGAAAGGCGAGCTGAGGAGGGAGGGGAAGGATGAAGGGAGTGAGTAGTGGAGGTGGTGTTGGGGGGGGACACCTCCTCCTCTTCCTCCGTCCTCCTACCGCTGAAAGCCTTTTTTTTTTTTTTTTTGTGCCATTCTTGGGAGCACCTCTCTGAAAGGGAGTCAACGGGGGGGGGGTTGACAATGAGACGAGGAGGACCACATCCGTGTTTGCCAGGTGTTCCTTTTGTGATCCTCACCTTGCACTCAGGCATGGAGGGCGAAACGGAGAGACAGAGAGGAAGGACTACAGCAAGAGAAAGGTGGAGAGAGAGATAGGGAAGGGGGGAAGAAAAAAAGAGTGTGTGTGGGGAGGCGTGGAGATACAACACACACATGCAGAGAAAGAGAGGCAGGCAGGGAGAGGGGGGGAAGCCCCTAGATCCCGCCATTCTTTCACAGAGATAATCTGCAGGAAAGGTGCTGCGAACACAAGGTGTGTATGTGTGTGTGTGCGTGCGTGTGCATGCGTGCACGCACATTTGTCTGTGGGTGTGTGCTGCGTCATATTTATTCAGCAAAGGTTCATGGCTTTTATGCACGCTATTATGCTCCAGTGATAAAACGCTTTTCCACAGCCCATCAACAATGCCTTATCAAAGCCCTAATCACTACCCAGACTGCAACAGCCTGCTAAACCTGAACGCACACTGACTATGTGATAACGCTGCTTTCCCGTCCTTCAAATCCTGAGGACCCCCCAAGTCAAGTCCGCTCTAGCTTTATGTTGTACTGTAAATGCTAATACCAAACAGGCTTTTCACAAACTTCCTACCTACACGACAGAGGACATAAATATAGATAATGGACACAAATTAGACTGGGGACCCTCATCTGAGAAAGTTTTGCCCAAAAGATCCTTATCTCAGAAGACTTTTTGCTCTTAGAATGGATTTTACACAAAATTGCAAGCAGATGGCAGCTAGCAAAGACGTTTCTGTGATTGATGCGCTGCTGCACCACTGTTCTCACCAGCCTCAAGAGGAGTTGGTTGTGTAATCTTGTAGCAGTAATGCTGGGTAGTTGAAGTAATAGAGGAACTGTATTGTCCAAATTGGGGGTTCTCATGGGCCTCCAAAACGGCGGCTGCCATTTGCTGACCACTTTTTTCTATCCCGCTTGACTGCCCAACCTGATTTTCCACAGCCAAAATCTTGCAAGCAGTTGTTACTTTTCCCCCAACACATTTCATGGAAATGTGTGTGTATGGGCAAGCAGACAAACTAAAACTAATAATATGACTTCCTCAGGTAATAATAAGGTCTAATTTGCCAGTAACCTATTATCATTCCTACTGAATGAACACTTTCGTTTTTTCATGCCTGCGTAGTACAGTTGGTCTGTTCATTATGTTATTTTGAATACACACGCAGGTGAATTAGTGGCTCCAAACCTGACCTTAGGTGGAGGAGCAGAGGCTTGTTGTTGGAAAGCCAGTGACTTTCAGTTTGTGGTTTGTTAGTTTTGAGATTAAGCAGTTGACAGCATGCGAATAGACCAGTTTATCTATCTTTAGAAACTGAGAGTTGTTGTTTTCTTGCCAAAGGGAATCACCTAGATCCGGAGTTGTTACACAACAAGAGGTGCGGTTAGGTTGTGGATTTCTTGCAGAGCAGACATGACAGATGTGGACGAGTTTTTCTTTATTCACCGACTTCTTTTGCCCCAGTTTGACGCACAGATGGACTGAAAAGCGTTGGTGTTGGCATTTGATGGCCCACCTTTTGGTTGTGTCTCTTCTTACACTGTTTTACATCACACCGCCTAGGTGTTATCTGTCAAAACAAACTGAAGTCTGAAGACGTGAGTCATGAAAAATTAACATTGCTGCCAAAAAACATTTGCTAACATGTACTTTCTCCTTATTATTTGCTGTGGTTTTTAAAGATGCAACACACTGCTGTTGCTATTAAAGGTCTATATATAGTTTATCTTTTAGGATTATGAGTATTAAGAGTCAAATTTTAAAAAGTGTATTTATGAATGAAGTGCAAAAGTATCTTCAGACAAAGCTTTTATTATGGATCTGATTTCCAGTAGGGATGGGTCAAGATTTAAAAATGTTGAAATAGTCAATAAAGTATAAAAAAAAAAAACAACGCTATTTAGCGGCGCGGCTTTGAGCGTAGGGAACAAACAGCTCCGTGAGCGGAAATGATCACGGCTCCACTCCACTCCAGTCACGTGCCCTGGCGCCGGGCGTCGGTAAGACGCGTGGAACACAAAACAAGAGGAACATGAAAAGACTGCGACAGCCGTCAAAATGTTTTGTGTTGAACTTCAAAAACATTTATAGATTGGTGGAGCGCATAGTCTGCCAGGTAAAGTTAGCATATCACAACAACTATGCACACATGTCATTTGCGAGCGAAGCATCCAGCGGAAATAGTTCCTATCGCGTAGCATTTTTAGCTTGAAATAACCATCCCTAATTTTTTGTGCTGAAGAACGGCATGTAAAGCCAACACAGTTCCAAGTAGTAAAAACATACAAAAACAATAAAAACAAACGTGATTGGAGTCGCGCGACCTAAACACAGTAGCCACAACATTGTGCCTTGTTCTTAACCGCTGTGACTAAGTCTGAATGCATCCGCTGCACCATTCATGTCTAGTAGTCCTGGAGAGCATGATTCAATTACCGGCAGCTTACTGTAAGACAAATACAGAAATAGACTGGTGGGCGGTGTTGTGTTTCACTCAGCGTACCCAAGGTCAGGAGACTGTAAAATAATATCCCCTTGTAAAAGGAAGGATATATGTCTCTGCAAACAGGGCGTTGCTGAGTTGACTGAATAGATAGGATTGCGTATAAGGCAATTATTACTTTGAGATCTCTAAATGCCTCCTGTTGATGGGTCAGTTTGATTGATTGATTGATTTTATGCCGGCGTCATGAGCTTGAGGTGCTCAGCCTTCATAAGCCTACAAAGCATCTATACATCATGTTGCAATATTCCTGAACACTCTCTGGTACTACGCAAAGTACACTGCTGTAATTCACCGGCTCTACAGATAGAACAAGTGTTATCTTGTTCCACTGTAGTCTATAGAACATGAAACATTGGAATTATTACTCTGTACAAAGGCTGGGCATTGTTCAAAACTTTTTTTTTAAAATTCTGGTTGAGATAATGTAGCTGTGTTTCGGTACCAATACAAATGCGTACTTTACGGTATACAAGTAAAAGAAGCCACACTTTTTCAAATCTTAAATGATGACTAAACACAAGCACCTGTACAATAATTTAGCCCATATAAAAATGCAGTCAAAATTATGTTTTAAATCAGTAAATACCTGGTTTAAAGAATAAGTACACAAGAGCACAAATATGACCTGGCATTCTGTGCCAACGTTGGGTAATCTTCTGTAGTTTTCAATTCTAAACAGACAGACAACCTTAATACCATAAAGTGTTACGGTTTTATATACACCGCCCTATTCAGTGGCCGAACTTCTGGTCAAGTATTTGAATTCTTTCGGAATGATTCTATGGATCCATTCATGTTACTCCCTATCCGTCACATTTAAATGTCACTTAATTGCGGGCCGTTTTTGTCCGCGATAATTGTAAGGAATGTTTAATTGAGTTGGGCTGTCAGTTGTCTCAACCAACTGAAAGCACTCCAGCATTGATCGACTATTGCTGCGCACCGTGTTGGCTTTCAGTATATTCGCTGTATATGGCTGTGATGCTGGGATGGTCCTTGACCCTCTGGATAAACCCCTCTATCGAATCTCTTTGCCCGACTGAAGGATGCCTAAGTCTTGTGGCTGCAGTGTGTTGTGTGGCCCGTGGCGCTGACCTGTCACTCCGTATCCATTTCCAGCATCCAATCTCGTCCACGAATGGCGGGGCTCGCCCTTCCCCCTGGCCGTCGCCATGGAGACAGCCAGTCTGACCTGGAATGCCGCTGTTCAGAACTACTGAGGGTTTCACTCCTCTTTCGGAGGAGCTGAAAGTATCAATTAAGGCAGTACCAGCCCCCTTATATACACCCCCAGCCTGCAACCCCCCTCCTTCAGTCACATAACTCATGCAATCGGAACTCAAGAGGACACCAATTTGACCAGATTCCACTTTCTCAAATTGCAGGAAAACACACTTAACTGATGGGCCTTCCCGACTTGAGAGGGGCCATTGTTGTGCGCCTTGACCCTCCACCCCACGCTCCTCCCCTCACCTTCCTCTGGCCTGTCTCCCCTCCGTGTCACATAACAAGCTCAGAGCACACCTTTTTCCACCAGGCCAGCAGGCCCTCAACAGGCAATCCTTTGACAAGCCCGGGGCCTCTTTGGGCATCTGAAGGGCCATTCTCCAGGGTCAGGGACCACAGGGGAAAGTGTGTAAATGATACCTGATGGCATGTAAAAAGATCATTTGATAGGCCTACATAGACAGACATACCTGTCAGCACTAGAGGACAACTGCACTGCACAGTAGGAGCTAAATGAACTTGGACAACTGGGACCCACACAATGCCTACTCTGATGTACACTTTGTAGAGCTCCCCTCGACAAGACACAGCCACACCATGTGCTCATAATGCAGGACCTGCCTCTTTTGATATTGTAGTGACACGGAGTAAGTTCCCTAACTTTTTGGGGGGAATTTTTTGGGATAGTTGTTAATCCAGCGTTGGTCCGGTTGTCTAAAATGGGAGTACAAGTGTGGCTTGAACAGTCGGAACAGATGTAGCCAGTTTTAATTCAGTTTAGTTTGTTTTCATACATAGTTCTTTTCATTTCTTCTTAGTCAATCACTGCAATTGAGATAGAAATGGGGATACTTTCTCTATGCCTTTACAGTTACATTACAGTTCATTTCGCAGACTCTTTTGTCCAAAGCGACTTACGATAAGTGCAAACAATCATGAGGATACGACTCTAAACAGTGAGAATCTTGCAAGTACATCAGCTTCAAATAGGTGAAATCATACAAGTGTAGAACAATAGCTTCAAATAAGCCAAACCAAAGTAAGAGCAACAAAGACAACCAATCGAATAAAAATTCAACCATTAGCTTCAAATCATGCCCAATGCCAAATACAGAACCTCACATGAACCTTATTGTTTTCCTCACACTCTCTAGCCTGTTCTTACCTCTCTGTTCTGTTTAGTAAACTAGGCATTCCTTAGAAGTAATCTGCAAGAGGAAAAAGGTACGGTAGAGTGAGTAACAAAGGAGGATAGAGGACTGCACATTTTGAAATAGTTGTTACCTCACAGCTCCCTTCTTTACAATAACAAGCCCTAACTTTAACCAAACCTTTCAATGCTCTAGTTCCCTTCCCTGCGGATGTTGTAGAAATGATTAATTATACAAACGTGTCACGTGTAATCCAGGATTTTGTATAATCGTCCAGTTGCCTGCATGCCAATATGGTTGCATTGCATTTTTTTGGAGGGGGAAACATTTGTTAATAATACTACATTGTCAGAACATACAGTACATCACATTGGAAAACAGGCCTTAACAGGAAAAAGCATGCTGATGGATAGACTCATTGATTGCTGTACAACAAGCTCTTTGAATCTGAAGCTCTATGCTACCATGTCAACTTTGACACTAAAGTTTGCCGTTATCATTTTCAACAAACGGTGAAGCAGCCGTAGTTGGTGAGTGTGTAATCCTAACAACGACATCCCACAATTATTCCATTGGCCTGTATGTGTTTACCTGAGGTGATTCACAGACACTGTGCTGTGAAACTGTGCCAGTGTATCCAAAAACCCTTTTGAGGTGTGTAACGGCATGTGCAGTTACAGTTTGCTCTGGTTTTCAATCTCTCCATCATCACTGCGAGACATTCCTCAACACACTGAGTAGGAAGCGCAGTGTGTAATTTGCACTGTCTGAAAGAATTATTCAACTCAGCTGCTTCAAATCTGATGGGAAGTTCCTAAAAAAAGACCAGTGATTTAGGAAAAGAGGTCAGCGATCACCACATAAATCACCTTACCACGGCAAAGGATTGCCCAGGAGCAGATGTGTCTTTGGCACTTGGCATAGGATTGCTCTACCGGATAAAAAAAAAACAAAAAAAACCCAACCCTCAGACCATAAACATGTCCTTCCTCAACCCCAAACAGAGGCTACAGCAGCACAGTGTGCCTCCCTCCCTCCCTCCAGCCCTCCCTCATTCTCTCTGTTTCAACACATCCCTCTCTCGACTTCCTTCCTGCCCCACCCATTGAATTTTAATACCTGCCTGTCATGTTTTCTTCTCTTTTTTTTTTTTTTCTCTACCTCCCCCCTCCTTCACCAAACCCTTGCTGCGTATCTAGTAATTACCAGAGCACTGAGAAAACCCTTTCATTTAAAGGATTGGCAATTATCTCAGTGGAACACAATAAAATGGCTTCCCCTCAAGAGGAAGGGGAAGTTTGAGCTGCGGTACGCCGCTGCATGTCGCACCGCCTTGCTCTTGAAGTGGGAGCAGAGGTGGAGGTCCTCTAGGAGGTGCATTTTTTTTCTGCTATTTTTCTTTTTCTTTTTTTTTCTCCCTCATCTCCTCCTGCTCAGATATTTGATAATCAAAGAGCAGGCTGGGGAACAACGCGGGTCAAGTGGTAGGATTTTATTGCTGGAGATTTGTTCCTTCTTGTTGTTAAGTCACCACTCTTAAAATATGAACGCAGCTTAAATTGAGAAAGGGTGGAATAGCAACCTTTAACCAGCCTTGATTTAGAGCTGTGGCCTCCTGTTCACCTCCAGGGGAATCTATAAAGTTGTTCAGGCCATTGTAAATAACACTTTTATGGTACTGTGGGGAGAGTTTGATCCTAACACCTCATTGGGACCAACACCACTGTCAGGTAGATCAGTCGGTGTTGGCCCTTTAGAGCAGCAGCAAATGATACTCTGACAAATCACACAAAAATGTAAATGAGCATAAAGTTGTAAAGTGGAAAAGGGAAACTGTTGAATTTGGCTGTGGGAGTTTTTAGTGTTTCAGGCTGTGTAAATGTAGAACGTGTTTGACTTAGATCGTAGAAGACATGCTTAAAATGTGATCACTTAGCCAGATGTGATAATGCAGCTCGTTAGCAGCAGTAGCATCCTGCATTAAGAGGCAGTTTATCATATTGCAAGGCAGGAAGCCAATGTGTTCTCCAATGATACGAGCGTCAAAGACATGCACCGATCCAATGTTGTATCTCCCAACACTGATTCCAATAACTTAACTTAGGATATTTACTGATGCTGAGCACCTGTAGCACCAATGCCAGTGCTCTCTTTTTTTTCTTCGTTACTTCACGGTTACTTATTGAAATTATTTTTATATAAGCTAACATGAGTCCAACTACTGCAGCACTAAAAACTGGGGTGGCAGCATGCTGGGACTGAATAAATATATAAATATTTTTTATAATGTGACATTATGGCCAATGCCAGATCCAAGTCGAGTCAAGTCAATTTAATTTTTGTATTCTTCTTTTATTGCTATTTGATATTAGTTGTGTCTGCATTTATTGTATGTACCTCAGCACCATTGAAAATGAGGGTTCTCCCTCAATGTGTTTTCTGAGGTTATTAAAAAAATATATATACTAATATATCTATAATTTGCCTGATGGGGGCTATATAATCTGTACAGCATTGCTTCGGAAATCGAAAACCTTTCAAAAAAAAATTAAGAAATCTCAGGAAGAGCAACTGGGGAGGTATCCCTCCACCAGGACAGACAGACCTGCAATAGATGTGTTGTGTACAGAGTAGCACAACATAATAAAATGACTAAATATATCCACTTAATAGGGTTTGTATTGGCACAAATACTGAATCGCTAGAGTCAGTTCAGCAAAATTACCCCAATACTGTGATGCCAAAGGGAATTACAATTCGTATCTTGTTTTATTCACCAGAAATGTAAGAATTAAATATTTCAAAACCCAGTCAAGAGCAAGTAAAGCTACGTATATACACTACTAGATGTAAGTGGGAACATACTGTATGTTATCACTCCCTGCTTTACCTTTCCAAGAAACTTTTGTTTTACTTGAAGAACCAGTTGAAGAAAGAGACCACCTTATTGGTCACTGCCAGAGTTCAGCAGCATTTTGTTTGAATGGCGGCCGGTGTTGAGTTCCTACCCCTGTGTCGTTTCAGCATTGAGCTATCTTTGTGTTTTCACAAGCGCCTCAGTGCTGCTTCTACCCGCCTCGCAGCCCCACCTGTCGTTTTTTGCCGCCGGCTCGGTGAGAGAGGCAAAGTTTGGCTGGAACAGCTGGTTGCCTTGGCAACACTTTGTGCCACCGCAGCGGATTGGAACAGGAACTGGCCTATCCATGTCAGTCTGCAGGCAGGATCTGGGCCATGCCTTGTGTTAACAGATTATCTGATTTCCATTCAGACTGCTCGGGTATCGGCCCCACTCCTCTGCTCTCTGGAAAAGCGACCCCGGCCAGCCTCTTTCTGAAAGCCCCCAGAGCCCTCCTCTCTTCTCCCATTTCCTGTCTTAATTACGCACTCCTTTGTGCCGTTGTTGTTTTTTTCTTCCCTCCCTCCTCCTCCCCTGCCTCCCCTTCTTCTTCTCTTGATCCCTCATCCCCTCCCTTCTCACTGTCTGTCTCTCACTCTCTTTTTCTGTGAAGAGATGAGGACCAAGATTTTGAAGTTTGAAGTCTGTTGCAGGGACTGTCCTTGGCTCTCCCCCACCACCGCCACCCCACAACCCAGCTCCCCTTCTCCCTTCCATCGTCTCTCCACCTGAAAGGGAATACTGTGTTTTCGATGCATAAAAGGCTTGGCGCTGTCAACAGGATGAATCCACCAGGGCCCATGGAAAACATACTCAGAGCTGCAGCTACAGTTTCTCTGAAAGGGGAGAGAGGAGGAGGAAGAGGAGGGTGGATGGGTGAGTGAGGGAGGCAGCTGGAAGGGATTACTGTGCAGTTTCATAGGCAGCACAATTACAAACATACCAAGTGTTAACTTGGCTGTACAGCATAACACCAATGATGATGCTTTGGCTCTGGAATTGGGACAAACCTTTTTTTATTTTTTTGGTGTTTGTATGCACGTGTGCGAGTGTCTGAAGGGGTGTGCATAGCTGTGCATAGTTCCAAAGAACTCCTTGAATCCTATCACAGGTAAATTAAAGGCTCTCAGTGACAGAAAAACGTTGAACAAATAAAAATGTGGAGGTGTCGTAAACACAATGGGCATGTAAACCAAGTGGTCACCTCTGCTGTGACAAAAACAGGTTTGTCGCCGTCCTGCACCAGATCCGGTTACCAAGCCCGGGCATTGAGGCGAGACCAAGAGAGGGTGACCTTGTCTGTGGCGAAATCTGACACAGGTTTTCACATGCTGGGTGGGGGATTTTTTTCCTTCCTCTTCCTCCCTCCCTCTCCCTTTCTCTGTCTCGTTGTCTCCTGCAGTTGGTGGCTAATTGCTCTGATGTTGTAGATTACATTTATGTGCAGCTCTTATTGTTAGTGTGCATTGTAGTAAGACGTTGAACTGGAGTCAAAGTTTCTAGAGCAGGGGTGCCCATTACGTCGATCGCGATCGACCGGTCGATCGCAAAGGTAGTGTGGGTAGATCGCATGGCATTGAAAAAAAAAATATATTTTTTATTAAAAGTTAGCCTATCATCCATCCTCACTATGGCATTTGCCACTTGATTGACGTACAGGTCAGCCAGTCTGAGATCTCATCTTTTCTAACACGCGGTTCACCACGTATGCGCGGTCAACCCCGCCAGCTGCAAATCACCGCGAGCTGATTAGCTAGTTAGCCTTCCAATTTATACAATTCTGCTAAAGAAAGGGTATAAAAATGAGTGGGGAAGCTGGACCAAGTAAGAACCAAGTAAGAACCAAGAGTGCGCAGACTTGTCCGCGAGTGGTGTTGTTTAATTATGCGTGTTCATGTTTTGTGTGTTTTGCCACCATGGGTGAGAGTTATGTCCCGGAGGGGGGGGGCCCGGTGTGTTGCGGTTAACGGGTGGTAGTGTCCTGGTAATAAAAGTTGTACCTGGGGTCTTGCGGTGTATGTGGCACAGGACAACATAAAACGTACTCTCGTCTCTGACTCGTTGGTGTTCTCTATCCATTCGCTTCCCGTGGCGCTCGCCACAATATAAATAAATATATGTTTAGCATTTTTAATGTAGGTAGATCATTTTGACTTGGTCATTTTAAAAGTAGCTCCCAAGCTGAAAAAGTGTGGGCACCCCTGTTCTAGAGTAACCCACTTTGTTTAATTCTTTGGGAAAGCCACTGAATTTTGGGGAGTTGTGCATTGCCCTTTCCAAAAATCTACCAGGATGTATTTCCATATGTAGATTTTCCCCTGTCTCCATTAAGAGCCACATTGTAGTAGTAAGTGAGGTACATACAACTTTAATAATCCCTAAAGATTTATGATTTCGAGCTCAGAAAGGAGTCATGGAGACGTCATAGAAACGTTTGTGACATTGTAACGATGGGAGCATTGTTATTTTTGTATTAACAAAAATATACATATATAAACAATGCGTTCCTTCAACCAGTGCAATTCATGACCCTATTGACCTAAAACATCTAAAACTATCCACCTAAAACCCCTTCTTTCCAACACTCTCAGTTAAAACTTTCCCTTTCGTGGAATTTAACAAAAAAATGAATGAAACGTTGCATTCCACATAGTGAGTTCAGCGAATTTTACAAATGTCTCACTGTGCAGGTATAAACCAGAATTCCTTTTTGTTGTGTTTATTTTAAAGATACTACTACATTATAGTCACAAAACACTCTTGGCATTTCATATCAGGGCCACAGTGAGGCTTCATGTTGAGTGCGAGTGACTGTAGCTCACTGAAATTATACTGTACATATCAAGTGATGCATATAGAGGCTTTGCAGCTTTGTGTTTGTTTGCAACAAAATCCAGTCCCTTCAGGGTGGTCCATCGACAAAACAATGCATAATGTGATGAAACTCCTGAACGGAAGCTTTTATGACAAAGTGAAGTTATCTTATGGCCGTAACCCTCTCCTTACAGATGCTAACCTCTTCTTTAAGGCATCATGGCTTGTAGCCTAGCTTGGCGAGGGTAAGCCCAGTTAACTAAGTAAGCAAACTGGCTTTTGGCTGCATTTGCTTAACAGCCAACAAGCTAACGGGGCTAAGCAGCCCATAGTGATGTTAACCTGTCGCTGCTATCTGCTGCTAAGGCCAACGTTGCTTTGTGCGATTTGTCCAATTACTAGCCACAAAGCAATACTGAGGCAGGCTATAACTATGTGTTAGCTAATGCTAGTTACTTCCACAGTTTTCCAGTACCACCTTTGAACAGACTGAAGTTGTTCGCTTTATCACTGCACATCTTTAGACCCTCCTCAAAGTGTCTTGATAGTTTATTGTAGCATATACCGAGCATAAATGTGGGCACGTATGTTACAGGAGTATTAGAGTGGAAAGATGATTATTTTTATTCAATTGCTGATTACTTATATAAATGTCCAAAAATTGTGGGAAATGTTCTTATTTGTTCAGCTGACCCCAACACATATTGAATTATAAATATATATAAAACAGAAAAACACTGAATCCTCACGTGAAAAATAAAAGCAATATTTTTCTTTGCAAAATCACTCAAACGATTAATCGCTGATTTGAGAATTGCTGCCGATTTTCTGTTTATCAACTAATTGATCAAAAACTAATCTTTTCAGCACTACTTACTCTACAGTATGCAGACAGACAGGCGGACAGACGGACAGACAGACAGACAGACTCTGCCCTATCCTCTCTATGTCTTACTCTAGCTTGGGTTATTGTCTCTATTAACACGTCCACCATTTTCTGTCTGGACACACACACACACACACACAC
>CALSBV010000271.1:3581671-3621274 GCA_943590825.1 Bovichtus diacanthus
TGTGTGTGTGTGTGTGTGTGTGTGTGTGTGTGTGTGTGTGTGTGTGTCTGTGTCTGTGTCTGTGTCTGTGTGTGTGTCTGTGTGTGTGTCTGTGTGTCTGTGTGTACTTCAGAGCAGCTCCGGACATTCCCCCCCCCTTTTTTTTTTTTTTTTTAATAAATATGTTGTGGAAGTAAACAACCAAATAATTATTAACCGTTGAATCATGAGATTGAGGCACAAGGAGGCTAACATTCCCCCCTAACTCAAGTTTCAACGTAAATAAGAAATTATAGTTTGATTGTGCTGCAACGTTTGTCTGTTCCTGTTTATGGATGTTGCTTGGAAACAACACTAAATCACATTGTTCAACATGTGGCATCTCTCTCGCTCTCTCTCTCGCGCTCTCTCTCTCTAACTCCTTCACTTGCTCCCTCGCCCTCGCTCCGTCTGTAAACAGGGAACCGGGATGCATAGCCTCATTGTTTGGCATCATTATTACTGACAGGCCTAAATTACTTGAATGATGGGAAACCCTTATACAAAATTAACCCGGCCCTGTGTGTTTACCCTGCCTAAATCATGTTGCTCATTGGCTTGAAACTGAAGAAGGGGGGGAATAGGCCTCACATCCTGACATCTGCAAAGCACCTGTCCTGAGCTGTGCATGCTAGCTGAGCCAGAGCACATTCAAACAGCTATCTCCCCTCATTTTACTCTCTGGCCTTGAAAGAAGCCATGACCGTCATGTGCTTTAACAGTCGCCGACCTCTGCTGTGTTTTTTCCTGTCTCCACTAGGTCTGTGCATTGGATGTGTTTCAGATGATCTCATGTTCTGTTGATATATTCATTCAAATGTGGTGATTTAAAATCTTGATTTAATTATTGTGCATTTTAATGTTTCCACTTCTACATTATTAGAGATAGTCTAGATTAATAATATATATATTTTTTTATAAATACTAAATTATAAACTTGGTACCTAGAGTTTTGGGATAAGACTCTTCACATATGGTCTACTTTTGATATGTGACAATCATGATTAAAAAAATGTTTTAATGAATGCCCTCAGTTAAAGAGGTACTGAGTATCGGTAACTAGAAAATCAAGCAAACTCCCAAACAATTTCCCCTTTGACAGAATACATAAAATCTGTGTAATTCCTTCCTTTTTACTTCTTAATGCTTGACACTATTGATAGAATAGCAACAGCCTACTCACAACTTGTCCACCAACTAATAAATGTAACATTATCAAAACACTATTTTGTCGCGCAACCTATGTTTATATTTATTCATGCTATTTTTCAAATAGAAGTGAGTTTGTTGTGTAGTATTAGCGGACACTGACAAATGAAGGTAGCTTGACTGTGCTTGCTAACGCTTGCTAGCTAGCTACATTAGCTAACAACTACTGTTGCAATGTTGCTCCTCTCCCTACCAATCTGCTTTTTTCCTCAAATTATCGCAACAAAATGTAGTTGTATGTCTTTTCCTGTAAGAAAACGTGCGGGACAGTAGATAATAGTGGACTTGTGGTGGGGGCAGGATCCACAGGGCCTGCAGTAGGCTAATACGTTTGCTAGCTTAGGTAGCTGGCAAACATTAGCCAGGCGGCCTGTCACACTCTATCCGCTAAAAGAATAAAAAGATGGCTCGGTCAGGCAGACCCCATTCTTAAGATATTAAGAGAAGAGACAATAAGAGAAATAAGAGTTGTTAATGTGTTGAATGGAAACCCTAGACATTGCCTCATCTATCATTTTCCTATAGCTTAATATGAAACCACCATGTTACATTACAGTTCATTTAGCTGACGCGTTTGTCCAAAGCGACTTACAATAAGTGTTGCTTATTTAACCAACACATCTTTATTTTTTAATTGGACTTTCACCTTTTTCTTTTTTTTCTTTTTTTTTTTTTTTTTTTAAATAAAAGCTGAAACCAATTAGCCCCAATTAAATAGTTGTTTTGCCAACTCTAATTCAGTACTGCTTCAAGCACAGGCTTATATAGCACTTCCACTGCACTGTTGACCATTTTGTTTGCAAGTACCATTGATTTAGTTTCACAGTATTTATTTATCTAATGCACATGATGTAAAGGGACAGTGCACCATACATGATAGTTGTAACCCTGTTCTACTGCTCACTGTATGTGAACACAGCTGTAGAGGGAAGGTCAGTGGCCTCAGTGAACAATTTCCGTGGATCCACATTGCTCTACATACATGCTTTCACTGTTCAATACTCCACTGGCCCACTCCCACCAAACATTATCAATGGTTGTACAGGAGAATAGTTTCCTGCCCAAAGGTCACCGGCACTCCTCCATGTCGGCCGTTGCATAATTCCATCAAGAATCAGAATGGTCTCCTCTTTTAATGGTCACACACGGCACAGCACACAGTGAAATGTGGACTCTGCATTTAACCCCTCCTAGTATTAGGACGCAGTGGGTCGCTATTATATGATCAGCGTTGTTGCTCATGGCAGGAGGTGAGCTGGTACACACTCCAAACTTGGTATACTCGTTCGGGGACTTGAACCGACGACCATTCGGTTCCTGAGTTGCTCAATGTTCCTAAATAAGCTAGCTAAGTCGCTACGGACTGAAGTACTACCGCCTTCTGTATTTAAACTTTAGGTACTGCTGCACACTTCAGAAATGCTGGTTAAACTGCCATTTTTCATTGAAAATGCTGCTCTGGACGCAGAAATAATGCTATTAGTTCAATTAAATCTTAAAGGGGAAGAACCAGAAAACTACAGTTGGTCTACATACATTGTTGCATTGCAGATTGAAGTCCAGTTTTCAAAGAGGCTAACAGAGGAGGAGGCAAACATTCAGTGCCTGAACTTCCTCAAATCATGCAGTCTAGTTGTTCCAACAACATATGGTTCTTTGGCTACACAAGACATCTAATGAGATTATAAGATATATTTTTTGTCTCCAGGATATCTCACTAAATTTCCACGTACTCTTCTCCCAAATGAATAAGAGTTCATTTGTTTCTTGCGACTCTGTCAGCTCCTTCCAACCTGTAATCTTATTATTTAAGGGTTATGTGATTATGTTCATTTTTAGGACTCACAGAAACTCTTGTTGTGCCTAATTTTGTATGATACACCTTGAAGAATTCTAAAATGTCCCTAATTACATGTCGTGCTTCTGTCATTTAGCCGATTGTCTTTTCCAGATGCATGCAGCTATCGTCTCTCCTCCAGACAATTTCACCGTTAAACAAAACCGTTAAATGTTTCACTTTAGCTTTAAGTTTTAATCATTTATTACTGTCCGCTATTCTTACGGGGCCAGAGGAATATTAACAGTTGTCTATCTCTGAAATTCACCATGTTGGTCAACAAGGAGCCCTCACTTGCACTCATTATAATATTCCACTTGTCTCGTAATTAAATCAGAGTTTTGTTCAGATAAACCACTTCAGAACATACTGTATGAGCACAGAAGCTACTTAGATTTAAAAATGACTTTTTACTTTCTAGACAGGAGCGAATGCTGACTTGTTTACAGTGTGTGTTGGTTATTGTAGGTGTTTGTCTCCGAGGTCTGGTTAGTACTGTATAGTTGCACAACTTGTATACAGTTCGGTTTGAGTGTGTCCCTCTGTACTGCGATGCTTTCGCTGTTTACGAGATGAAGGCATTTCTCTGAGAAAGATAAATAAAGTGCTTTTCCAGCACCATAACACATCTACCCTCAACCGTCTGTGGCTGAAGTCGATCAGCCTCCAACTGTGCTCACATGTTTCAGTGGTGTTCGGTGGATGTACTGCTCTGCCTGACAGCTGAATATCTGTGTCTGTTTCCTGTCCCAGATAACAGCAGTATGCAGAGAGGCTGCCCTCCTGGCCCTACAAGAAGACATCAAAGCTCAGCACGTCGAGGCCAGACACTTTGAAAGTGCCCTGAACACTGTGAAGCCCCGGATCCCCGACTCTCTCATCCAGTCCTATATCAGCTATCAGCAGCAACGCAGCGGCCTGTGCTTTTTCTGACCATGCTGCTGTGGGAAAAGTGAAAACTAAGGAACTTATTTCTGTGTAATTCCAATATATATATATTTTTTTTTAAAGAAAAGGTTTCAACTGCCCCAGTTTGAAGGACAAGTTACTCAGATATGATAAGAAACTGACACAACAACCAGCCGAACATGTTGTGCCTAATAAAAAAATCAGTTTCCCCAAAGTGCTTATTGAAATCTTGGCTGTTTTTTTTACCGTAGGTTTCAAAACAACATACCTGTATTTAGCTAAGCAGGACAATATTGTTTTATTTAATTTTTTTTTTTGGAAGAAAAAAAAAAAAGCTGAAGTGGAGTGGTTGCTTTTTTCTTCTTTTTTTTTTGCCAAACAAAATAACAGGAGAACAAAAAGTCACAAATAAGCTCTGGTGATATTAAAAGGAGATCTAATATCATAAAATATACAAATTATAGTCAAAGATATAATTAATTAATGTAAGTCTTTCTTCTTCAGTGCAAAAATGAGCTGGGAGCAGGTTTTGACAGGAACGTCCCCATGCCCTGGTCTGTTTTAGCTCAGCTTTTGCAGAGAATCTGTTTTGTCTGCATGTTTTCAATGCACCTTTGTGTTATTTGTAAGTTTAAATATGTGTGGCTCTTCAGGAGAGAAAAAAAAACGTGTTCCCTCTTGGATTTTAAATAACGGCGCAGTTTTAAATCACTAGTTTTAAATATTTTCACAAAGACGAAAGACTTAAGGCCCATATTTGACAAGATTGCAATAAATCCTAGGTTGGTAAAACATTTTACACGTGGTTCATTCTGGAGGGCATGACCCTCTAATCACAATGGTACATGTATCTCCTGGCACTAACATATATGGAATAAAAGTAGCGGAATTAGACTTTATATGGGGACCTTCTAGACCCCCTTCAATAATCCCTAATGGTTCCTATAAACTCTCCGTTTGGGGAACCGCTGCTCTCTATCCACGGGGAGAAAAACAGCACCGGCTGGTATATTCATCACATCCATCCATGGAAAATCAGCTAATTGCTGTAATCGTGAGATTTCCGTCCGCACTTCCGACCACTAAGAGCAGGGATCCAGGCGGCCATCTGTCGGTCTACCAGGATTGGCTTTATCACCAAGAATCTGAATTTTAACATCCAGTTTAAGAAAACCTTGTCAGTCGTTACTGCGCCACAGAGTCGCTTTAACAGTCCGTTAACTCTGGCAGGGCCTTTCCCCTATTCTGTTTTAAACATTTGCTGACCCGAAATGGCACTGGAGGTCATTCATCTATTGATTTTTCCATTTGAATAGGATAAATTGACTTTGTATTGAACTTCCTTTTCTCATGGATCCGGATGTAGCGCATCCGCGACACCAATCAAACCAGACAGTCAGGAACAGAGAGGAGGGGGAGGCAGCAGTGCGGGGGGAATCTTCCCCCTGGCTGCAGGGCTGCTTTTTTCTTAAGGTGGTCCAGGACTAAAACCACCGCTTCGAGCCCCCCCACCCCCATTCAGAGCTCGACCCGTGAAACGCTGGAAATGATGGGGAAATGTCCATATCAGAGAGTTATTTTCAAGCTGCAGGCTCGTCGTGACACATTTGATTTCCTCTGATGACACACACGTACATGCATAATGGGAACGTTCAAGAGAAGACATCCTGTTGACGTTTCCTCCCTGTTCAAATATAAACTCACAGACAGTGGTTTCCAAAGCACCAGCAGGGTTCTTTACATGGGGTCTAGGTTAACTTCGATTAAGATTGTGACTGTGTGTGTGTGTGTGTGTGTGTCCGTAATGCAGTGCTAAATAGGCTTAACTTAAAAGTGTCTTATCTTGTCAAGGACCATTGAAGGTCCATATAACTGTTTATAAACCATTTTAATTACATAGAGATGATAAACGTTATGTTGTATTACATTTATCAACCAGTTTGTCAGTCTGGGTTCCTTAACATGTTGAAGGAAAAAGTATCTGAACCCGTCTTTTAAACATATTTAGCCTACTGCTTTAAAGTGTAGTCAGTTCAGTTAAGTGGTTTATTAATTATACTTCCATTTGCTCCTGTGTTATATCGCAAACATAGTTTCTGTGAACAACACAAGTCATCAAAATGCCTTTATTCTAATTTTAGTAATTTAGTCTCATATTAATGTAACAGTTGTAGTAATTATCTTTTAATGGTTATAATAGCTGTTATGGTGTATAGATCCACATGGTGTTTCAGTTGATTCTAGAAGCGGCAACCACAAAAAAAGATTAAAATGTGTAAAATTAGGCTTTTTATTATTTGTGTCTGAGGCGTGCGTAGCAAACATGACAAACCAGCAAGGATATAAATAAACGGCCCATTTACTACATCACTATTAGTCACATTAACCTGATTCACATCATTATTCATAACCCGCAAGAACGGAAACATGTCGGGTTTTTTCTTCTTCCTTGAGCCCCCTCGTCGAGCCAAGGCAAAAAAATATAAACCCGTTCCACCTTAACTAGTGCACACATCTCTATCGCCCGGCCTTCCACATCTGCCCAATGAATCAGGAGCGGATGCGATGTATCCTTTTTCAGTGGAGTGAATGGCCAATGGGAGTTGGCTTGTCGAGCAAACACTGAGCCCTGCGTTCCCATTCATTCAGTGCTGAACAGGCCCGCAGAGCTGGAGAGAGCGCACCGCTGTCTGCGACCCGACGACGCTTTTTTTTGCGAGCGCAGACTCACCCGCAACCATAAGTAACAGCCAGAACTCACACGCAACTCTCCGCAGATACTCGAAGAGGATATAAGCTCACTCGTGATTTGATTTTGATTTTCTCCGAGAAGTGTTTGCGCTCTTTCTTCTTATTATTATTATTATTATTATTATTCTTCCCAATTTGACAACAATTCCTACGGGACTTCTATAACTAGGTTGCCTAAAGATCGGCCTCCAAGTGCGCAGCAGTTCTCCGGGTGCCTTCCCCTCCCTCCTCCATCAGAGCTCCACCGTGGATTTACTTTGTTTTATCCTGGGACGAATGCATGCGTAAAACCGCGCTGAACTTCTCTGCTAAACTAACCGGGAAAAGGGAATAACGCAAAGGGATACACTCGCACTTTGGATTAACAAACTGTGAATGTTATGCATCAGACCTTATAGTTTACGTTTGGACATTGCCCCTTCCTTTTGGATGGAGTTTTGGTAGGCTATTTGCTGGATGGATTCGACGTTATGGATGGTTGCATATAGGTACGTATCTTCCCTAATACTTTACACTTGTTTGACGTTTATTATGTGGCTTTTACGTCATTTATTGTCCGATAGTAGCGCACGGAGCGACCTAGTACGCGCCGCTGTGGCGATATACATGTTTTGTTACACCGGTGCACGAATCCTAAGACTTTACGTGTCATTTTCTATATGTTCGGGACATAAAATAAATTTAAAAAAACACACACACCCGCTTTTAGTTGATGAAGTTGATGGATTTCCATGCCTGTGTCCTTCCGTGGCTCTGCTGTAGCAAACACCCTTCCCCCCACGGCGGTTGTTTTCATTCATAAGTTTTTCCCCGTCTATTTGGATGCGTCCTCTTAATGTCTCTTGGTCTCCGGCTCTGCGTGGTTTTATAGGATCCTGCTTTTATTCCTGCGCACGACTTCTATCTCCCATGAACGCGCTCTGTGCGGATAATCCTATTTATAGTGCTCCCGTTTTGACGTGAAGACTATTACAAATAATAAGAGTTTGTTTATTTGCAAAGCGCACAAAAAAAAAAAAAGAGAGAAGAAGATTAAAATCGATCACGTTGGCTTTTGGCTGTTTCTCCCTCCGAGGTTTATTATGTGCTTTACGGTGAAAACTCAGCAGGATTTTGGCCTCGTGCAGGTCGGCGTTGCTTCATGACATCCACGAAGTCTCAAACCCCAAATGCGGGATGGTGTTTATGGCATGAACACGGTTATTAGACAAATTATTTGCTTCGAATAAACTTCAAAAATCATCTCTGTTTTCAACCAAAGTCTGTATTTTGTATTTTGTCAGAACTTGGTCTGACCTTAGTGTTTTTTTAACACTAAGTTTTTTTTTTTTTTTGCTCTACTTTTGTCCCCATTTCCCTGAAATCCTTTTTGGTGTAGTAATAGAATACTAAGTGAGGCAGCTCATTTAGTTCCCTTGGATCGCGTCCTCATTTCGTCGCAGCGGTGCATTTAAATGTTAACTAGTCATACAAATGTAAATGAGGAGGGGAAGTATTTGTAGGGCCTACTGAAGTTTAGATGTGTGCGTATTGGGGAGGAAGGTACAAAAAGTCTTGTTAATAGGCAACTTTTTTTCCCCCGGGTTGCCTCACTTAACGTGATGAAAAGTGACATATTGTCACGTTGACAGGATGAAAACAGTCGGTCTGGGTCAACTTTAAATACACCTTCAAACAGTCAAGTCCACGTTTGTCTCACTTCAAACTATAATCAGTGTTGAAACTTGCTATTTGTGCTGCTGCAAAGTGGTCATATTGTTTAGGGATTATGATAGCGATATGATACTGATTGGTTTCCACTTTTCTTTGCATTTAAAATGTCCATGTTAACCCCTCTGCCACCAGGACAGTGTATGTTTGCCAGTTATGCCATGTTTTGGCTGTGTCTGATGATGTCCCCTCCCTCTCTGTTTCTCCTTTGTCTCTCCCCGTCCTATCTTCCCCCCTCTGGCAGGTTTTCCGATGCATGCCAAGTCCACGGTGAATGTCGGAAGTGGTGATCCCCCCAGATGGAGCTCCAAAGTCAACATGGCCCCGGCGGTTCATTAGTGGTGATCCAGCAGCCTTCCCTAGAGAGCCGGCAGAGGTCGGATTACGAGCGGGAGCTCCAGCATGCCGCCATTCTCTCCCTGGACCAAATCAAGGCCATCCGCTCCAACAACGAGTATACCGAGGGGCCCTCGGTGGTACGGAGGCCCCCTGCACCCCGCATGCCCCCCAGGCCCCAGGACAAGCAGGAGAGGACTCACGAGGTCATCCTCGTCAATGTGAACAACAATTATGAGCACCGGCCATCAGGTCACCACCATCATGTCGGGGGCGGCGTGGTGGTTGTGGCTGGAGGACAGCAGTACGGCGGGTCCCGGGTGCCGGGGCTCAGCCGCTCCACTAGCACAGGAAGCGCCGCCAGTTCAGGGAGCAACAGCAGTGCCTCCTCTGAACAGGGACTTTTGGCACGCTCGCCCCCCACCAGGCCAGGCATGAGCTTACAGCACCACCACAGAGCGGAGCGGCCTGTTCGGACTCAGCCCAAGCCCAAGGCCCTTTCACAGCCCCAGCAGGGACCTCACTTCCATCAGCCTCCACTAGAGGCTCCACTCAAGCCCCAGGGCAAAGGGAAATCAGACATTTCTAGCTCTGGCAACGGGGTGGCTGCCGCTGCCGGGCACCAGTTCATCTGTGAGCGCTGTGGGAAGTGCAAGTGCAGCGACTGTACGGCTCCCAGGAGTCTGCCTTCATGTCTTGCGTGCAATGGCCAGTGCCTCTGCTCGGCTGAGAGCGCGCTGGAGCACGGCACTTGCATGTGCCTAGTTAAGGGCATCTTCTACCACTGCTCCAATGACGATGAGGGGGACTCATGTGCTGACCACCCCTGCTCGCTGTCACGTTCCCACTGCTGCTCTCGTTTCCTTTGCATGGGATTAATGTCGGTACTCTTCCCCTGTCTGCTATGCTACCCACCTGTCAAGGGGTGTCTGAAGGCGTGCCAGGGCTGCTACGACCAGGTGAACAGGCCCGGCTGTCGCTGCAAGAACTCCAACACTGTCTATTGCAAACTTGAGAGCTGGGCCCCACAGACCCAGGAAAAACCTTCCTGATCGCCCCTGTGTGTTTGTGATTGCGTGTGCGCGGGAGACTCTTGATGTGGATCTTATGATGACAATGATAATGATGATGATAGTCACAAATTAATGTTTATCAAACATTCTAAGCACCTCCCACCAGCCTCCTCTCCTCACTGCGGAACCCTAAGGAGCTAAAGCAAAGGAGTAACGAAAACCACTCAATTATTTTTATTTTCTCTGGATCAGGACCATGTTTTTACAGACCAGTGTTTGCCTTAACTGTTTCTATGTCTATCCTCAGCTCCTCATTAACACTATTTTTTTTTTTTTATACATATATAAAAAAGTTATTCTTCCGTTTTAGGTAGGCAGTTTCCTCTGGGTCTGTGTACCCAGTGGGAGCTGCCTCTCACCAAATCTGTGAAGGACGATCTACTATAGGGCAATTATGTAGCTGTTACCTGGTATTCATAGCAAGCAGGTATGTTTGAATTTATTGGTTGCTACCACACTAAAACCGTGGTTCCTATGCTCATGTTGCATTAACAAAAGCACATCCATCTCATAGTATTGTTTTTTCTCCACTTGGATATGTTTCTCTCCTTCCACCCATCTGAACTCTTCATACACATTCTGTGGCATTCTCCCATGTTTGTTTTTTTTTTCTTTATTTTTTTGTGTAAATTGTATGCTCAAAATCCATAAGAGGAATTCTGGCTATTTTTTAAAAGAAAAATGTCTGTTAAAACATTTTTTTGTTGTAAAAAATATTTATTATGTGAAGCTCTATTATTTTATGATATTTATTGCAAGAGACAGTCTTAAATTTACTCATGTCTGAATATAACAAAATATCAAATACTTACTGAAAAATTAAAGGGTGGCACAAAAGAAAACTATGTTAACTTTAATGCAGAAAATATATTAATTAATGAAAAAAAACGCACTGTCTGGTGTCTTGATTGATTTGCTTGAGGAATGAAAGATCTGACTGATGGCTGATTCTAAGGGATTGCGGGTCTATTTTCTGAGTTTGGGTTCAATGGCGAACAGCTAATCTCTGTTTTCTGTGTGTATGCATGTGTGTGTGTGTTCATGCTGGGTCTGGAGTTCCTGGTAAAAAAAAAAAAAAAAAATTATTCAGCAGTGAGTAGAAACAGCTTGTAGCTTGAAATGTGACTGTTTACATTCTTGGAGGGCTTCTTTGCAGCGATTCTCCTCGGTAACCTTGAAAGCTAAACAATACAGGTCATTGACACGATTAGCCCCGAAGCTGCTAGCATCAACAGAGCCTCCACGTTTCCATGAGTTATGCTCACAGGAAGTAATTCTCCTTCTAACCCCCCCACTCCACTCACCAGCCAACAAGTCACCACAAAACTATGCACATGTAGTTTACTCCCTGGGCTTTAATGCAGCTAGATCGGGATCTTCCCAAACTCCCAAATGGTCTCCATACTGTGGAGCCCAACAGTGTGTGCCGTGTGAGAAATGAGAGCGACCATTACGAGTAGCCGGGCCACCTGTTCAAAGATAATAAACCGGGGCTATCAATGCTGGGCTTTTATGGCGTGGTTCCTGCACTAAAGGCAACGACAGAGGCAAATCCAGCCCCCACCCCGACACACACTCCCCCATTTGGCCGCCTCTTTTTGTCAGTGAATTTATCACTTGGGAAGTCCGCTGACCCCCCCCCCCACCCCCCACCCCCACTGACACCCTCTCCCCCTTCCACCTCCGGGCCCCCAGGGGATGAGATCATCACTTTGAAAGGTGGTTGGTCAGCCAGAAATGCCAACAGTTGGGGAAACACAAACTGTGACCAGGAATTTCTCTGGGACAAAGGAAAAAAATATACTGTGGCTTAGGTTTGAAAACTGCAGGGCTGGCAGGAGAACAACACGACCATGTCTATAATCAGCTACATGTGACGGTGGTGCCCTCAGGTGCTGTGTGCAACAGGCCTGGGATCCTTGGATTCACAGTTCAGCTAAACGGGAATATGAGCCTCTTGATTTAACATAGGCTTGAACCCCACCGTAAAACCTGCAGCAGTTTTAATAAGGAGCTAATGGTAAACATGAGCACAAAGGAAGTATCTAGTTGCTTTTGTCATTTAGCTGAGCAGGCTTTCACTAAGACTGACTAGCATGCAGTCTTATTCCAGTTTGTCAGCAGTTTGCATTAAATGAACCATCCCTCCATATGGGCCTTCTGTACTTAATGTGCTTTTCTTTCCCTTTTTGGTGGAATGTACCTTTTGTTGCCCTGAATAGTTAAGAGTGGATTAGCGATTTGTCAATTTCCTGTTACCTTTCAGAGCTGCAATTCGAGACCCATTTGCTCCTGGCTCCTGGATGATAGCAAACAATAGGAGGCCTTTTTTCAGGTTTCACTATAGTTCCCCTGTACGGATGGGGGGGGGGGGTTGGAAGAGATCTAAAATGTATTCAGGAGGTGGTGAACAGGAAGACAGTGTTTACTTGATATTTTCCAGTCTAAGCCAAATAAGGAAACAGATCCTACTCCCACCATTTCCAGAACTTGACTCTGTTAAGTCCTTAACATGTCTCTTAAATCTCTGATATAATCGGCGGAGATGTCTAAAATAACATTTAAAGGCCTATGAATAGTTTCTTTAACTTTTCAGTCACCCTGCCACGTGAACTGCGCTGTAACTGTGTCACATGTTACTCATCACGGGACTGCCACTCCACTGTGAAAAAACAGTGAAATCTGAGTCAGTATTAAGTAATTCAATGATATAAATGGTCATAACGTCCCCCTCCTTCTTCCCTTTGCACTTGTTTCAGAGTAAATTTAGCCGCTCCACACACCCACATAATGCTATTTAGAGTTGTCAGGCTTGGCGGGTCCCTTGCTGCAGCTTTGGGTTTTTTGGGGCCGTACAAGTGCAAACACGCATGACTACCGAGTGAGTCATGGTGGAACCTCCAACCCACACATCCTACCGGGGCAGTCCTTTTCTTAGCCAGGGCACCGCGGCCGGCACAGCCGCGATGGAGCAGGATACTCTATAAACAGTCATCCTCCTCCACAGCATTCATCACCAAAAGGCCTGCTTCAGCTTTCCTCCGCCTTCTCATCTGGTTTTCATTATTTCCCCTCATGGCATATAAATAGAAATTAGCAATCAGGGAAAATGTGGGGGTGGTATATTTTGGAGAGGAAGGCGGCTTTTTTGGACTTCAGCGTGAAGACCAAATGTTATCTCCTGAGATATTTGGTTTTGGATGATCTCGGTGTGCTGGAGCAACATGTGTGAGTTGCTGTGTTTAGAAACCGCTCCAACGTCCACAGTCAGCCGCCACAGGATTAAAATGACATTGAAAAAAGTCTAAGATAGCCATAAAACATTTGAATACAGGTGTTGATAAAGTCACCGCTATAATTCTCTATGTCTAAAATGCTAGACAAATAATTACCCTGCTGTTGTTGGGTAAAGACCCAGTATATTCAAAATGCAAACGTCTTCGTAAATAAGAAAAGCAGCCTTGTGTTTCAGAGTTTATGTAACAGCTTTTGAAAGGGTTTGGTTTGGTAACATTTCTCAACCCACAGAGGAACGTGTAATCCTTCAATTTAACTTAAAATATGAAAATCCCCCAATTTGGAAATGTGATATTTTTACCTAACAGAGATGAATTATGAAGATATGTTTCTGGCTTGAAAACAGGCCCTCAGAGAGATCCAAGCAGCCATTTGAAGAACGTACACATGATTCTAACTGCAGTTCCTCTGCTTGACTTCTGAAATGGTACCAGAGAGATGTCCGGAAAGATTCGATTTTTCCTTACAAATACAAGTGAACTTGTCGGCAGCAGTTTGCAACTCTTCTCTCTTCTCATTTAAGGGTTAGTTAGAAAATAAAAACATATTTACTGTCTACCTAGTAGTACCTAGCATGTAGAGACTCTGCATGTTGGCAAGTTTGGTTTCCGCTGAGATTTTCGCCTACACACCAAAAACAATGGAAGTGAATGGGATTTTGTTTTGTTGTGCTAAAAAAACTTTTTTTCAAGTGTCTTTACAGAACTTATGTTCTGGTTAATATGGAAAATCCACAGACCTAACTGTCAACAGTTTTCATGTGGGATTGCTTTCTATTTTTTGTGGAAATAGTCCCAATGAAAATTGTTGACGGGTAAGTCTAGAGATTATTCAAATAAATTGACATTGTTTTCCATGGAAATACATGTTGTTGGTGAGTTTCGAAATGGCACATTCAGCATTTTGAGCAGCACAAACACACTTAAAATGTGTCATCTTGATACTTGATCTCATACTTGAATGAAGTCAGTAAGTTCATGAAAATAATATTTCACAACCAGGTAAGAGAGAGGAAGGTTTTTCTGAACTGGAGAAAACTACATTTACACGCTACTGGCTGCTTCCTGTTTGCCAGACGAGCGTTGTGTCAGTTATTTAGTCACCTCTTTCCTCCTTAAGAGCCATAAAGGGCCTTTAGGGACGACCCAGTGTTTTATCAGGTGTCGAGGGCCATTCAAGATGGAGGTGTTTCTTTGGGGCTTGAGCCTCTTAAGCATTTGCTCCTGGGTACACACACCCACCCACAGGAACTGTAGCGTAAAACTTTCACACCCCCCCTCCTAACCTGCTATGTGTCTATGCAGCGTTACTAGCTATCTGATACCACATTCTTCTCCTAGCCTCCTTCCTGTCTCTTGTCTTTGTCTGCCATTTTATGGACAAAGGCCAGTTGGAGGGGATGATGATGAGGAGGAGGAGGATGCCAATGGATCAATACAACACACGACCCTTGGCAATCATTCAGTTGGCTCTTTTTGTAATTAATGGCCAGGCGTTATTTCGGGTATGAGATTTACTCTTGATCAATGGCTCCTATTTCATCAGCGCGATTCACTCGTCAGTATTCAAAGTGTCACTTCCTTCCTGCAAAGTTAGCGCAGAAGCCTTTGGCAGCTCTCAAAGGAGCCAATAGATTAGCTTGTGATTTTGTATTCTGCTTGCTAATTAAATCAGTGGGGTGTTTGTCTTAGAGTTGCTCTTACTGGAGACTGTTAGCCAGTTGTCAGAAGTCGTCAGATTTGATCCCTTAAAATGCTCAGAATGGTTCAAGAGATACCAAAAAAGATCATAGTTTATGGTGGGGTATATTTCAAAATGACAACATCAGAGAATGATAAAAATCAGCTCCTAAAATGAAAAACGTTGTCTGAAAAGTCCACAGGGAGCCTTCACATTAAACAACTTTTCTGATAGATAGATAGATAGATGTCTTCTGTTAACCCAGAGCTGCTTTAACTTTTCTCACATAGCCTAACCCTGACAAGATCACGTCCTTGTTCCTCTTTTAACAGCCTCAGGGGACAGTTTTGTGTGTTTGCTGCTGCATTCCAGCCCCCCTACAACCACTTTTGTTCTGTTTTTCCCTTTGATATCTCAACCAAGGACAACAGAAAGCATCACATATGCACATTAGATAGCGAGAATGATAGATAGATGGATTTCTGTGGGTTTGTTTGTGAGGAGGAAGAAGAAGAAGCTTGCTCTTTCTCTACCCACCCTTTCCTCCCCCTTCATTCCCTCTTTTTTTTTTTTTTTTTTTTTTTTAGATTAGACTATGCATCCAGACAGATGGTTCCCGTCTGCTGGCTTTTTTCAATTCACTTCCTCTCCTCACAGACAGCTGCCCTTCCCCCCTCTGCTGTCTCTCTCCCTCCCTCCCTTCCTCCCCTCTCTCTCTCTCTCTCTCTCTCTCTCTCTCTCTCTCTTTCTCCCCCCTCCCCACTCCAACGGCTTCTCTGTTATGTGGCCAGAAATAATCTTTTATTGCCCAGTTGTTCGGAAGTGACCTCCTGCCCTTGATTAGATAGGGCCAAGTCCTATCACACGATTGTGTTTGAGCTGGCTGGCTGACCCCCCCACACACACACACACCATACTCACCCCCTCCCACACCAGCCCCATCCTTTTTCCAACCCCCCGTCCCTCTCTCACTGCCGGGTGATCCTGTGTGAGGGGACAACAATGGGGGGCTTTAGTCCCGTCCGGCTCTTCTCGGCTGGGGGGCAACAGGGTGGGGGTCATGAGGGACTTTCTTTTTTTTTTTTTTTCATCAGTCAGCCAGTCAGCGGGTGGAAGCTGCAGCCCTCCCTCGACGACCTTCCCTCCAAAGCCTCCATGCCTTCCCCAGTACGATGGTTAACCTGCCAATTGCCGGTTTGCTCACCCTTCGACCCTCAAAACCCTCCTCCTCCGTCCTTTACAGATGACCCCCCCCACCCACCCTTGAGAGCCTGCCCAGACACAGATAGATAGGCTTTAGTCTCCTACACTATCAGTGGACCTCTAAGACTGCTGAGTGGTCGACCGACAGGTGGGCTTGCTGAGATATTGAAAAAATTTAACAAAGTTGAAGTTTTGGTGATGACATTTCTTGAAGAGAATGAGGTCACTGCTCATAAAACCAGTTCTTAGATTCAATCTCATCACATCTGCCTTAGATCAGTTTGACACTTTTCTATCAATTAGTTATTCAAACTTTATTTGTATGGGACCTTCATGCAGGCTGCAAATACTTTACAGGTAACTGACAAACTAATACTAAGAGTTTCTAATACTTGAGGCCTAGTCACACCAGAGAGTTGCACTGCAAATTTAATCTGCCCGTCTTTGCAAAATATGTGTTTGGCGATGTAGTGACTGCTTGCAGGGTTGTTGCCGAACTACTCTAGTTAGTAAGCTAACCTGTAATACGGTAGCCAGCAACATGCTCTAATATAGCTCTCTGAGCTAGCTGGCTTTCAAACTGCCAGTAGGCTAGCTATTTAGCATGGATGCTAATGGTACAATTTGTACCATTGACTCCTGCCTCATAACTGTCTCCAAACTATGGTACGACAGAGGAGTTTAAATAAAAGTGGATGCTGTAACACAACTAATAAGCTTATATATGTAGCTTCCTCTGTTTTGGTCTGCGGGTCGCTGTTCAGCCCTGTCAAGATAGCTTGCTATTGGTAAATGGGGCAAAATTCACATGTCAAAGTTTACCCAAGTTTAAATCTACATAAAAAAAAATCTGCAGATTTTCTTCGCATATTTGAGCAGATCTGTTCATTGCGGCAGTTACATTGAAATCAGTTGATTTTGCTGCAAAGTTTTGACGTTATAAATTCTGATTGGGGCTTAAAATAATAAGAACCAATAATATAAATGGTGAAACAATGGTAAACATTTGGCTAATTTAGGAGTCTACCTTATTCTTGTGAGTATACCATGCATTTCATACCTGGTCGTAGGGGAGCTCTCATTCGCAATATTTAATTCAGGCATTTAGCTGATTCCCACATTCTAAGTGATTTATAATCTGAAGATGAGTCAAAGCTTTTCCTTCGCTTTAAATCATATTGGTCACATTTCACTGACATGCTGTAAAAGTACATAGACTGTTTCAAACATCTCCCTCGGTACAAATTTAGAATTTTCCCAATTGGAGACATGACATCTACCCACAACTTTGGCTCTTTTTCCACTGTGGTTGCGCTCGTCAATTGTATAACCTCACAAACTAGTTTAATTAGTTTTAACACAAGACTCAGCAATGAAACCACTATCTCCATCAAAGAAACAACACAAAGTTACGTCTTACTTTTTATGTAGACTATTTTTCTCATTTTAGTGTCAGTTTTACAGGAGTGCAACAACTCCTGGGGAAAAGCAGCCGTTTGTTCTGCACCGTCTTGTTTGTCTCCTTGTCCTCTGGAGCTGTAAACCCATAACAAAACCCTTGGTGTCCAGTTTCACTTTGGGAATGAAGGCCAGCCTGTGTGAATAGGGGGAGAATAGACAGGAAGACAACTCTGATTACCTCCATAAAAGACCTGACCTCATGTCGCTCCCTCTTCTATTTCTTCTTCTGCACCTTTCGCAGAACAGCATTTGCATTTTACACTTGAGCCATGTAGCTCAAATAGAAAATGTAAAGAAAGACACACCATTGTTAGGCATACATGGATCTATGAGGCACGGTTACTTACTAAAGATCATAAATGTTAATGTCCAAGTAATGCAACTTATGTAAGGGTGTCATTGAAAACCTAACATTAAGAGGGCAGCTTCTCTGAAAATACATTTTATTACCACCTACACTATATTTAAAGCCACAATAAGTCATATTCATAATCATTATAGGTGAGTGTTTTGTCTGCATATAATAACACCTTTAACGCCAAATAAACCCTGCCTGAGGAAGATCATACCAAAGCAGATTCAAGTCTTGTCTGGCTGTTCAAATTAATGAATGCTGGTCAGAACAGATGACGGCAGTTTTGTATTAAGTTCCTTTAAACATTTTTTTTAATAATCTGGCTGTTTACAGTCAGCCTGTTACAGTGAACGAATCAGGCCCAGCGGAAAGTTTGAGGGCATCTGCATAGCGGGGACCCTGCACTCCTCCCTCCCCTCCCTCCAGGGTCTCCAGCCCCAAATCCAAAGCAGGGGGGTCCCGAACAGGAAGCTTAGGAGCACCCCCCTCCCCTCCTTCTCTTTATCCCACCCCCCCATGCTGTAAGGGAGGGGGGGGGGGGGGTCTAGATCAAAGAGAAAGGACACAGAAAAGGCTTATCTGTTGTTGATTTTAGGCTTACGCTCAAGCACAGGGTTCTAGAAATGTGTCAAGGAATTACAGGGTTGGATCATTGAATCTCCCCCTTTTCATCCTTTTTTAATGCGTTTGTTCTTCCAGGTCTTTGAAACTGGGGGCGTTCTTGTACAGTTTTGAGGGGTGCTTTGAAAGTGAAAGAAACAAGTAAAAACAGATAAGGTAAAAAATGTGAGAGCACAAGGGTGCTAAGTGGTGAAATGACAACAAGCAAAGAAGAAATAGCCAATTGTTTCCAAACTGACAACCCGGTCTGACGCTTGTCCGGTGACATTTTGCAAGGTTGATTCCTTGCTCCAACAAAAAAAACCCAGTGGATTTCAATCATTTCTCTTCCCTCTGCTTGGTCTTTAAGACTTCAATTTCGTACTCTGCGAGAGGTACGATTCTATTTCCATCTCCTTCAATGAAGTATTATGCCAAAGGGGAAATTGTACCTTAAGGGCAGGCACTTTCCCTGCTGTAGATCTTATTAAGTACGTCCCTCCATAATACAACCCTGCTTGACTCTCCGAGACCACGCCCCTTCATAGAAACAGACCTTTCAATCACATCTCCTGGTAAGGCATGACATGCTCAACTATGGCATGATTGGCACCTCGTAGGATGTGTGCAGGCTCTGAGGGAGTATACAGAAATGCTGGTGTACCACCGGGAGAAATTCTTTTCCACATCACTGCTCACAGGAAGTGTTGTGTGTGCGTGTGTTAAGTTGCTGAGGTCTGAAAGCTGCTATTTGCCACACAATGCAGTTTCAGTGAAGAGGAGCGAGGCTGGATGTTCACCATTATATGTTCAGAGTGGTAGTATGCAGACACGCAATCCTGCACATCATCCTGTGGAACAGACACAATGCTTCGGTGGTTTCCAAACTCTCTCGGTGGACCCAAATTTCCAAAGTAATTTTCCTCGCAACTCAAAATTGTTGTTTGTCGACTACCGTGCAGGCCGGTCTAATCTTTCCAGGTTTTAGAGGGGTATTACAACAGATAAAACTAATTCATTTGGCCTTCCGGACAGCGCAGGTCCTCGGGAAAGTCTGTCAGCATACAGGGAGCAATTTCAACTCTTAATGTTAAACTTTTAATTCACAATATTATCAAGACATGTGTTCCTGCCACATTTCTTTAGGACACTCTTTGTATTTTTCAATTACATTTTTCAATATGTATATTCTTTCTATAACTGTCGGGTTTTAGACAAAGCAAGCGTTCAGGTAACTGGTCATTTTGCACGCTACTGCTTGTTGTGTAGAGGAACAAGACCAAGTGTATAGTGGTCTGCAGGGACAAACTTTGAGACAATGTCAAAGTCGTGGACAACAGAGGAGTTTAGTTTTATTGTCTCAAAACATTTTCAGCCTGTGTGGTAGGTTAATTTGCTGTGGACCAGCTTCAGCAGCGTTTAACTCTTGGTGGGTGGCGAATGGCGATACCAGACCGTTGGATGTAGTGATGATGTGAAAGCCAGCTTGGATTGCTACCAATTTGCTTAAACTGTTGTTAATACCTGAATTTACAATGATGTTGGTTCCTGTTCACAGTTTCAGCTCCAACAGGCCGACAGCACTGCAAAGCAGATGGAAAAAGAAAAATAGCTGTCACGCAGAGGCCTATAGCTTTCCGTCTGCATCTGTTCCAGGGTCCTGCTCAGGAGAGGGCCAGCTGTGGAGGCCGTGCGAGAAGTTGAAAGGAAACTTCAGCTGCCCTGCGAATCTCACACCATTACTCAGGATGAATCAAAAGAGGAACACTTTGGTCGAACAAAAGGAAAGTGAGAGAGGAAGAGAGAGTGAACTAGAAAGTGAAACCAGCTGTCTGGAAGTGCCTCATCTTTACAACGGTGTGGCGGCGCTTGCTCATAACCATGTTCAAGTTTGGCCACAATCAAACGCTCAATTTGCCTTTACAGGACTATCAGAGATGTTCCACCAAGGTCCTTTATTTTAGAGGTGGGGGGGGGTATGCTGCCCTCTTGTATTTGTGCCTTTAAAATATATATGAGGTGTAGCTAGTGTAGACAACAAAGGCCCCCCCCTAATTCTTTCCTTTCCTGAGGGGTTAGAGCACACACTGCACCCACATCAAGCCTCCAGACTTACCCCCGCCATACTACAGGTGCAACTTTAAAAGAGCTCTCGTTCAAGGCGGGCTGGTCGCCTGCAGTAAAAAAAACAAAAAAAAACTTCTATGTCTGTCTCTCCCCTCATTTCTTTCCCAGCACTCTTTTCTCTCATGTGATTATTTGAGGTTTTTTTTGTTGCATCTAATGCCAGGGCACTATGACTCTTGACTTTTTGCACTCCGTACTCTCAGTTGCGTATCATAATGATGAGGAATGAAGCTCTCTGTATGCAGGAGTTAGAGGTTTTCTGTAAAATCATAGAGAGCAACTTGAATCGGAAGAGAGAACAATGATTGATCAACGTATATGGTATTTCTTGTTTTTTTTTTTGTTCCAACCGGAAATCATTTTAGACGTGCACTAATACGTCAATCAAACCACGGCACTGGAACTGCTCCTACCAATTACACTTAACAAGGAGACAATAAAAAAAAAAAAACATTGATCAAAGAAGGAATTTGGATTTGAAATCAAATATTTTATAAACCTTTATAAGCTACAGGAATGACCCTTGCCCTGTAAAAAGTCTTAAAAAAAAAGTGTCTTGAAATGTAAACTGTCATAAACATAAACAGACTGTCCTGGAGTTACGATGAGAACAGAGGGACAGAGACAGAAGGGCAGACAGAAAACCTTTTACTCAACGAAAGGCTTTTTCGTGAACGAACTTCGGCTACAGATGAAGACTCTGAAGACACACATTGCCGCCTGTCTTCCCCTGCAACTGCTTCTTTGCCTCCCCTCGTGTATGTAGATGGCGTCAGCCATGCTGCTCTGAGGTATTCTTTGGACTTTGTGACTTTTTGTCCGCTATCTGCGATCCAAGTCACAGATAACAAAGTTGTCAGGATGCCATTAAAACGGCAATAAATCCCCACTGATTAGTTGGAATTGTAACTCATCATGCTAAAGGTTGCTGCTCTTCTCTGACTCTGTGCCAGACAAGTTGATCTAGTATTGACCCAAATAGCTCTATAAAACAGATAAGGGTATCTTGCATCCTCAGGAAGTGCACCCCATAAACACTGTGAGAGTTTACAGCCCTAAAAAGTGAATAACACACTTGCGGAGGTCATGGGTTGAACTATATTGTCGAGTTTGGCTTTCAAATCTGTGAGTATTTGCGTTGTTTTGTACAACAGGAAGAGTTGCCAGGGAAGGCCAGTGTGCCAATACCTGTTTGTGTATTTTAATAATTTACTAGCCAATATTTATCAAAGGCTTTTTCATTTTAATTTAAGAATGACGCTCAAAGAACACCTTTGAGTGTAGGGAACACCAAAAGCGTTCCTTTTATCATTGATGTTGTTTTAGGATTTAAAATTTTTTTTTTTGGAAAAATGCCAGAATGAATGAATGTCACCTCGTGTATTGATACTTTTTTGATAACTTCATTTACAAATCTGGATACATGTTTCAGTGTGAAACTTCACCAGAGCATATAGTTTTCTTTTTAAAGGACACATCACATAATAAGCAAGAAGGAGGGAGAACAGATGCAAGATCACCAAGTCCAACAACTAAATAAGATTTAAAAAAACAAAGAAAAAGGAAAGAAAATATATAGAGAGTAAACAGAATAAAAATAAAAACGAACTTACTAAATACAAATAAAACATTACAATATTGTTTGAAACATTACACCTGACTAAAGTTGATTTCCTACTTCATTATGTGTAAATTCTACCTCATGCTGAATTTAATAATTTCTGCAATTCATCATTTTCCAGACTGGAAGCACAGTGAAAGAGGAAAGAAAACTAGCCTTGAATGCTAATGAGACAGGCTAATCAACGGTCAGCTATTATTCAAGCAAAGGTCACGTTCCCTGCAGAGGAAGTGCACCGCTATCATCAATCTGGTCAGAAGGGCCTGCATGAGAAAGGAGCTAGAGGTTGTGGGCGGGGTTAAAAGTTTAGTGCACTGTAGGTGCCAAACAGTACATTCAATACCTTCACACCCCGCCACCACCACTATCTACATGTCAATGGACCCTACTTGTTGAGATGGTATGTTCCACTTCCACAGGAGCCCATTGTAGCTTTGTCTTCATTTATCATTTCTTCTTTGTCATCCCACTTTTACCTTCCTTTCCTCAGTTTTGACTAACTTGGCTGTTTGATTCAGGAGGGAGGGAGGTCTGCTGGTAGGGGAATGGGGGACGGGGGTGGAGGGGAGGAGGAGGAGGAGGAGGAGGGGGTGGAAAGGGGGGGGGGTGTAAGACACATTGAGTTTGCCAAGTCAGGCAGAACGATCGACAGGAAGCCAGGCAGGAAGGAAGACGAGCCTCTCCCCATGAAGTGCCATTGTTTATGTGACGTGACTTGAAGCAGCCAAAATTGACTGGTGGTGGGCTCCTCGGCGGCTCTGCCTCTGACCCACTTCTCAGAGTGGCACAAAACACTCACAGATGGGAAATACAAAAGAGGAACACTTTTTCCTTTTCAAATAGTTCAATGCAAACGTTGGTCTAAATCATAATGAGTTGGGTAAACTCACCACATTGAGTTGAGAGGAATATAGAAGTTGCTTCTGACTTCGCAGGTCAATATAAATTTACAGTGTAAATAACTATGGACCTGTAATATGTAATATGTCTAAGTATGTTGTACCAGACTAATAAGAATTATGTATAAGTCCTCTAAAGAAAAAACATGAAAAAATTATGTATCTTTCTTTTTTAAACATTTATATTAAACACATGTTTTCTATTTTGTATTTTATTTTACTTTGCAACACGACATTTTTTTTTTTACATTTTAGAATTGCTCTCTTATCCATACTAACTGACATATCTTGACATTTACTTTACTTGTGCCTGTGCACAACTCACTACATCCTCAAGTTTTACAAACTTAACCTTGCAAACCTTGGGTATCTTAACCATATGGATTTACCATCAATATTTCCCAAATATTAACAAAGTGCTTCGAGTTTTTAAACATAACCATAAACATGTTAATCTTACTTTAGTTGCCAGGTCGAGATATTGAAGGGAACAAAAAAATGCTGAAAATGTTTTGCGGGTACATTATTACACATTTTATCATTATGCTGATAATAAACATAATACTTTGCAACAGCAAGCTTCCTACAAAATCACCTCCAAAATCTCCCACAGAAAGCAGCAGTATGCATATATGACCGGACTACAGATAAAAATAGCCTTTTGGTCAAATTGATCAAATATCTGTTTAATAAGGTAAAGCTAGGTGAACTTCACTTACACACGTGTAATCCTGCATGAATAGGCCTAAACAACTAATAAAGCATCACAAATGTTTAAGTCCATTCCCTTTGCATCGACTACCAAATCACCTTCTCTTTCCCCAAGTGATATTCCATTGGTTCACATTGATCCCTTTACTGTGTTATGTCCCGCCTCTAACTTCCTGTTTAATCCGGAAATGCATCACATTCAGGATGTAAGATTTAATGTTTGCACTTCACTGGAAATGGAAAGGCCATCAAACATTTCTAAGCCATATTCACCCTGCAAGTAACATTAAGCTACTGCAAGTCCACTTGCTTTCCTGTAGTCAAGTTCATGTGAACTCAACAAGCTCCTTCACTGAGAAAAATCGATTTTGCCAACCTGATTTGGAAGCTTTCCCAGCGATGTGTTTTAGTTTCAACAGTTACGCCTGTTGCTGATTTCAAAAAGGTCAAGGAATTGATTCCAGACATTTAAATCCTCCCAGTTCTTTGCAACTTTCAACATCTCGGAGATGGATTGGCAAGTGATTTCACCTGTGGAATTTCAAGTGAGCTCTCAAGACATTTTGTTAGAGATATGTGATGGTTTTGATTTGATCGACAACAGAAATGAGATCAAAATCCAGTGTCTGTACATTCTGACTGCATTTCCATCGCAGGAGGGTGAGACGGTTCACCTGGACTGCAGGGAGAAAGATGAACTCAGGTCTCCATCTGCTCACCAGTCCACCTCTGGAATGCTCTTCTGGTCCCGTCGAGCTCCTGGCCTTGTCCTTCTCGACTGATGATCAGCCAGATAACATTACCTCCCGACCAATCAGATGCCTGGACCCATACCTCATCCCACAGGTAGGCTTTCCAACAGACGAGCCAGTAGAAAGAGCGTTGCTTTCATTGAGGGCCAACTAATAGCAGCACGGGGATGAGATCCAGCGCTAAAACGGGGCCACCTGTGTTTTGTGGTGTTTGTTGAGGTAATGTTGAGTGGGGATAGCATGGCAGTGCTGCGTGTGCATATGGCTCCTGAGCTGAGTTTTCAATGCTTTGGCTGCTCTTTAGGTGTACACAGATGTTGTTTTGCACTTGTGTATGAAGCTGGTTCTATTGTATCTGCCTATTTCAAAGTATTCCATTTATCGGTGGTGTTGAAGCTGAATGTAGTGGGTAATAAGCACATGCAACAGTATTATTACCTTCTCCCAATGATTTCAAGACGTAAAATACAATTGCATACAATTTAAAATTGAGATCTGAAAGTCCAGATCCCACTACAGGCAAGTGACAAAATAGGTTTTGTTTTTTTGTTATTTAGATGAATCAACCCTATAAAACATGCATATCCTTTTTCAAAAGGCACATTTAACTCTCCTTGCAGTTGACCTTATATAAGCAATATGCAAATTTTAGCCTGTTTTTAGTTTCCTACGGGAGCATTTTATCCTTCAGATGTTTTATCTTGATAATTTTAGAAACCTCCACTTTCCTGTTGCTTCTCTGGACTTTCTTTCAATCTGTGTATTGCCACGCCTAGTGCACCCTTTCCATCTAACACCTAAGCAGTATATAACACATCATAAAAAGTATTTGCTAATATTATTTGACCCAGGTCAGTCTTGCGAAATGCTAACCCTTGCAGTTTGCTGTTAAATATTGGACTCTACTCTTTGGAACTGTAGTGAGAACCCCCCCAACCACCCTCCCATCCCTTCACCACCTCCACCACCTTTCCTTTCCTCCTCCTCTCTCCCTCTGTGTCCAGTGGGGACCAAACAGACGGCCTGTGTTTGTTTCCCCTCTGGTCTTTCCTGATTGCGCGACCAGGCAAATTCCGGTCGGCTCTAATCTAGCCATTAGACAGCCACCGAATTAACGAGAAAACCCATTTGACACACATGCTTCCACTTTTCTGTTTGTTGCCTCCCCCCTGAAGTCGGCTTAATTCATACAATTTCGCCTTCATTAGGCTGCATTTCAAGCTGCGGGGCACAGGTAATGCAAAGCATTTCCCCCTTCAAATTGTAGGCCCAAGCCTCGGTTGCTAGGAAGTGGAAGAGCCTCAATTGCAGCCATTTCCTCGCCAGTGTACTGAGAGGTCCTATTACAGCGTTTAGGTCAGGGCAATTGGTGTCATTACAGGCAGCCAACTTCCCTCCACCAAAGTAATGAATTAGCCCAAGCTATTTGGGCTGTATGATTGCAGTTGCCAGGGGAGATGAGTATGAAGTGGGGGGATAATTATGGTATGTATCCCTGAGCGGATGTGTGCCGGTGTGGGCCATCCACGGGGGCGGTTTCCACACTTGTGTAATGGCTTAATGTAGCTGCTGACAGGCAGCCGGGCAACATGGAAAGGTGCTACTGTGCTCTGCTTGTAGACTGTGACTGACATGCCAACCTGTTTTAACCCCGCGGCTCGTTTACTTTAAATGGCTCGGTCCAACGTCCAAGAGCCATTTCTGCTCAAAAAAATGTTCACGAGGGATGAATAAAGCTGATTGAATATAATTGTTTACAGAACCTTTTTTTTTTTTTTAAAGATAATTTGTATGGTAATCGAGTGAAACTTTATATTATCAGTTAACTATAAATTGCGCTCAAACTTCATTAAGAGCTCAAGTTCTTTTTATAAGCTGTTGAGACAGGCAAGGAAACCATTAACTCTCGGAACACTGATAAATTACCCCCATAATAAAACAATAGTGAACTTTGATTGCGTGGCCCATTCATAAAAAAGCAGCGAAAACAATAACCAGGAGGAGCTACTTAACTTACACTGACGACTCCTGGAGGGGGGAAGGCTTGTAATAAAAGATGAAAAAAAAAGGAAAATAGAAATGTGGGCTTTATATGCCGTCAGGTTTCATGTGATGTTTAAAAAAAAAGAAATAAATGCAACCTGAATAAAAGAGTTTTGACTAATTTGTTAAAGACAACAATGACGGAGGGGGAGAGAGGGGGGGGGGGGGGGGGGGGGGGGTGGGGGGGGGGGGGGGTTGCTTGTTTTCTCAATGGGAAGTCGAGCGCTGCAATAGGAACCCTGCCAGAAAAAAGGCTTCACCAAACAAAGAGGCCGGTAGGAAATAATGCTTGTCGAGGCTTGTTGGGCCATCTATGGGCTTCTTTCCAAGCTGCTGTAACCAGCTATAAGTCTTTTTATGGGGACACCCCGAACAGGGGGCCCCAGCAAGGACAGGAACTTTTACATTTCTGCTTGAATGGGACCTCTGCCAGGGGCTGAGTTCAAAGTGCACTTTCCAGTCATTTGATTTAACTACTTTGTGTATTTGACAGGCAGGGAGTGAAGCACAGGACCTGAAGTAATATCCCCTGATTTTCAGTCTTTTTTCTTTTTTTTTAAAAGAGTCCAGTCTAAGGGGAAAACGGGACAAAACCTCGTAAAACTGTGGGACTCTGTCTCTTTGTGTGTCCACACATACACACACACACACACACACACACACACACACACACACACAAACACACACACACACACACACACACACACACACACACACAAGCATTTCATTTCTGGCTCTCAAACCTTCCTTCTGCTTTTCCTCTCCATCCTGCAGATCATATCTCATGTCAGTGAGAGCAGAAAAAAAAATGGCAGCCTGATTATTTCTCAATACAAACACCATGTGTGTGCTGCATCCATATGTCTGTCGTTGTGTCTCTTAGGGCAGCTGCTTTTTACTTACTTTATTTTTTATGAAATGTTCTGTCTTTTGGAAAAACTAAATGTTTGTTTTTGTTTGATAACAGTTACATATAATGTCCTATTTTGTTATTTTGTTTCAGTAATGTGATTCTTTTACACAAGTAAATCTTTTAAAGACTTAAAGACTTTTGGTTATGAACTCTGATATATACGCTATGTCTATCCACGCAATAATTTCACCTCCTTGGGTAGAGAGTGACTTTGCACGGAAGTCCAACTTTATCCACAAAATCCCTTTGAAACCAAACCAAGTTTTTTTTAAATTTTTTTTTAAAACACACAGCTTTCTCATATCACAAGCCCACCATGGTTTTGATCAACAGATGAAAGAAATTTGGTTGACTTAAAAAAAAGTTATTGCTTCACGCTGTGGCATAGTTACTGTAGTTTTCCTTTGTAGAACGGGCCATTTGCTGAGCAGTTGCATATCTTGCCAGAGATCAGCACTAAGCCAAACTTTCATCCTATCTCTGCTGGTAAGCCACTGTTGGTGGTATTCTGCCAAATGGCACCAAAAGCAAGGGAATCTGCACAACGCCACCTGGTGGTCCATGACTGCTTTGAAGCTCTGTCAAGAACTTGAATAAAGTGACCATCATCCACTCTTAAAGCAAGAATGAATGTTTTTCAAAAGCGGTGTCTGTTGAGGAAATGGCACTCCATAATATGTTTTGAAAACTTTTTCCTTCATGATTATTTGAGTGTTTTGGACATGTCTTTATTCATTTCTTTGTCCCGTAGAGCACCAAAAGTATAGTGTTTATCACATAACAAACCAAAAGTCTTTAAGCTGTTGTCTTTGTAAATATTTTAGTACACGTATCTCATTAGATAATTATGGAATGCCTTGATAAACTTTTGAAAAATATTACATTTGTTTTATATTATAAAAAGCCAAAATATCTGCATTGAAAAGTATCAATTTGATCATTCAAGCTCTGCATGCTGAATTAAGTTTGATTCAACTTTATTTTAAAACGAATCAAACCTGTGGACAGAATTATATAACGCCTAATGTACACAAAACTGACTAAAATCAGTTGATTGGATTAAAGTTGGAGTCAACAATGTGCATTGTTCTGACACCACACACCATCAGCTCATCAGTGACGTCATTAAAGAGGTAATCCACCAATTTAGTATTGCACTTCCTTAAAGTCGGGGGACTTGTGAGAGACTTGAGCTGCATTCACAAATTCACAACGGCAAAACTTGATGCAGCAGACCGAATCTGGGAAAAAAACGTCCAAATTCTATTGATAACTCAGTTTTGGAGTTTCTCCTTTTTAATTACTTAACATACTTGCCTTTGGGCTGTTTTTCTTATGTCGTACGGATGCAGTGTTTCCATACAGCACAGATGTGGTTTTCTTGTACTGCAGTCTTTTGATTTGGTATATTACGATGCAGTTAATATACAGATACTGTCAAAACGGTGAACCTCTTATTGGCATAGCCTCTGATGTATCTGATTACATGTATGAAAAAATAATTGATTCAGTGCCGGTTCAGACGGTACATCCAAATAATTCTTACCTTTTTTCTGCTTTTGATCTATGAACAGCACCAGATGGAGTGAGCATTTCCACATTGGCAAACACAAAGAGCAACCAGCAAACGTCGGACATTAAAATCCATGTGCTCTCCTGTGGGTGACAGCATTTTGGAACAATTCAAGCTACCTCGACACAATAAGCCTGCGCACCGACCGGATTAAAACAAACCAAATGAGTTTGATTCAAGCTCGACTTTGTGTCGCCTTGAAACGTGGCCTGTAATGGATGGCGTGTCGCGAGGATGAAGTCGTATTGCTCACAGTGTGCGAGAGTGAGTTTCACTTTCTACCTTTTTTGGAAGAGCATGAGGTTAGCATGACAGCTTGATGGATGGTCTTTTTCTCTACACACTGCTTGCGGAATAAGATGATTTCATGTGGTTGTGAGGCCGCCCTGTTAATGTTGCTTTGGAGCGCTTCAGCAATTAGCACAGTCACCCATTACATTCACTGTATGATAGGGCTGCAGTGGGTGTGTACATGGGGAAATGGAGAGCTGCAGTATGTGTGTGTGTGTGTGTGTGTGTGTGTTTGTATATGTGAATGTCAAAACCTAACGTGACATCATTTAAAAAAAAACACAGTTGTAGTTTCGTGAGACTACTTTGGCAAATGTTTGCAGTGACAAGTGAAATACGTGTTCAAGCTTTGGCAGTGAACATTTCAGAGCGTTGCAGTACACGAAAACAAAGCAGCATCCGGTGAATTATTGGATTCCATTTGTATAGAAATAAGAAATGGAACTGTCCGCTCCCATAATCGATCACACTTAAAGAGGATTACTGCAGTTCTACTCATTCAAATCTAAACTGTGGGAGGAAGAGAAAACAATAATCTAAATGATATGATCATAAGGCACAAACAACACCAACCTAGTATGCGTATATAACCTCCTACCAAAAAACAAAAAGAGGCTATCCTCTCCAGTGACACGGCGGTGGTTGGTTTTAAACGGGTTCTCTCTACTTACATTCAGTAGCAAAGCAGGAAGTTGTAGATTAAAGTTTTTCTCCTTCTGTGTAAAGTATTAAGTCAAGGTGGATGGATGGGCAAAAATAGTCCATGACTCGGAACGCTGACGTACATTTTGTTAATGAGGGTTGGCACGGACTGCCCTTGTGTAGCCCAACATGTATGACCACTCAGACTGTACGTGCTTGTGCAGACACCCACTGTTATGTAAAGAGAACCGCATGCGCGTCTTCTGGCTGTCTGTGTCCTTTTTCAGCCATTCTAGCTGCATGGCTTGAGGGATGACCATGTTCAGTCGGTCCATCACTTTGGTTGGAACTGAAATGAGTCAACAGGTTTTCAATCATCCTGGGAAATATCTCAATGTCTACAAGACAGAATTTCTTTTTGTACAGTTTCCTGATGATGATTCCTACTGACATTGGTGATCACCTGACCTTTCCTCTAGCACCTCCTGTGAGGTTCACATTTATTCATTTTGAGTACAATGTCTCAATTGTTGAATGGCTGGCCATGAGATTTGGTACACAATTCATGGCCCCCTCAGGAGTTTTTCTCTGGCACCACGGTCAGGCCAACATTTGTCCAATACTTAAAGCTGGTGTGCAGGACTTTTACATACAAATGTTGTGTGTTACATTCAAGCTCTTGCCAAAACAAATTCACACATTGCTGACTAAGTTTATCTGCCAGGGAAAACTCTCTTTATTTCGCAGTATACCAGAGTTGTGGTGTTTGCCGATTTTCCCACCCTGGTGTTTTTATGCTTGCAGGTGAACTTGCTGCATCTCAAGTCTTCACTTCACTTAACTGTAATCCTTCCTCTGAATGCTGAGGTTCTTTTTTTTTTTTTTTAAATCTGCATCTACTCCGCCATACTCCTAGCTGGTGCTCCGCCACTTTTCCATATGGTAACTACGCTCACTGCCAGAAAGGGGAGACAGAAGTTGAATGACATTCCTATCAGCCTCATCTGTGCTTTGTGTTTTTATAATTAGTCCTGTTTACTTATTAGCATATATATTAGCATGCTAACATGCTGAACTAAGATGGTGAACATGGTAAACACTGTACCTGCTTAGCGTTAGAATGATAGCATTGTTATTGTGAGCATGTTCGCCTGCTGCCGTTAGCTCAAAGCTGTGCATGCCCACAGAGTTGATAGCTTGGCTGTAAACGCTTGGTCTTGAAACTCGGAAAAAGTGGCACTACTGCGTCTTTGTCTTACCAGTGCAACGGGTCAACAAATACTAAAATAAGTCGCAAAAATACTGTTTCAGTTCCTCTATTTGTTTTCACCAACCTAGTAGTCTAGATGCCTTAGAGGTGGTAGATTAAAATAAATGCTCAATTTGGGTCGTCCTGGAAGTCAATGATGTTGAGGTATGAGGACTTGTTGATACTGGAAGGACACACGGGTCGTCAGTTTTCATAAATGTATAGAAAGACGAGCATACAAATAATCAAATCAACTATAACTTCCTCAGATTTGTAATTTTCTTCTTTTATCCTCTTCCTGGGCCCTTGCCACCATTCCACCTATCCTTTAGTTATTTGACACTGCAGGAGACGCCGGGCATTCAGGGCATTCTTTGTCCCTGGAGAAAGGAGGAGGGAGACAGGGGGTGAGGCAGTAAGGGGGTGGGGTGCGAGAAGGGGAGACAATGCGAGAGGTTCCACTCCGTTTGGCTTCAATAAGAGCCCCCCCCCCCACACACACACACACACACACACAGACACACTCCTCGACCACCTCCCAGCTCACGGAAGGGGCGGAGTTGAGTGCAGCGAGGCAGTGTGGAGTTAGAGGAAGAGAAAGAAAGTGCACCCCACCACCACCGCCAGCACCTCCACCACCATCCGCCCCCTTTCAGTGTGTCGTGGGATGCCAGCATGTCCTGAGCCCCCTTTTTTTCCCACAGAGAGCGAAGGAAGAAAACACTCCTCTTCATAGACTCCACCTCCCTTCTCCGTGCTTCAATGACTGAATTTGACTTTGGCATCAGGAGCCATTTGGTCGGACTCGTTGGGATTTATTATTATCCTCACCTGCCCCGCTCCACTGCTTAAAACAGATGGGTGCCAAGGCTTGCATGGTCCTCGAGCTGAATCATTTCCTTCTTGTATTAAAGAATGATTCCAGTTTATTACAGCACAGGTCTTCCATCCTTAGTTTTGGTCATCCTTCATATTGGATTAATGACATTCTACTCACCTGCTGTGTGCTCACAAATGAAGTTGTTTAGATAATCTGTCTTAACTGTTGTCTTGTTTTCAACCTGCTTGTTTCTTGCCATGTCAGACATAGTTGCAGTGATGTTGTTGGCATGTTTCCAGATCTCAGCTATTTTCTTTGTTGTTGAGTACAATGTTATTATAAAAAAAAATAAAAAAAATACCTTCCGTCCTCATTGCGATGGAATTCTTATAGTCTATGAGTTTTTATGTAGCACCATCGTCAGGTAAAATTTCAAACGTGTCCAACTGTTCAATACTTTGTCGAGCCACTAACGTGACTATAGGGTCTTAGTTTAGTAAGCCGAAACATTTTTGTGCCACGAACGGCACTGTGATCGCATTTCTTGGCACAAAAACACAATTCAAGTTTCTTCTGCCTTCTCAAGACTGTTGTAGAGGCACTGTTGTGTTGGTCAACATTAGTGGCTTCCTTGATTTTTTTTGTGATGCAGTTGTTGTTGGGAACCTCTGCTACTGGCCAAAAAATCATTGGCGCTCGTTGTTTTCAGAAATCCAGTCAAGCTGTATGGGTGGTCTTTGGATTTCTTTAATTGATGAAGTTTATGTTTCTCTCTATAAGTAGTGTTGCTGCTGTAGCTGTTGCTGCTTAAGCTAACTTTACAGTGTTTTCTTTTTGTACCCAATAAACCAGGGACATAAAGTCACTTTCTTTGCCGCAGAGGACTTTAAGAGGATACCAGTTGCTGCGTGGGAAATGCTGTGTTCATGGTTTTTATGTGTATTCATCTGGCCCCAGGAAATGTGAAAACTTTTATTAGCCGTTCATCATAAAATCCGTAATTCAGGGCAGCAAAATGGGCATTTTCAGATAAAAATCAGATTACTTCTTTAAGCCAGAAGTCTCTGGATACATGCTGTTCATTCATATATGCTGGATGTGTTGTGCATTAGCATCATATGTGGTTTCCCATCTTCTTAGCATTTGAAATGGAAAGGATTGTTTGTGTGGCAAAAGGAAACCAATTGCTTTTTCTTTTAATTGATTTTAACTCTGAAAAGGGAAGTAGCATTCATACTTTTCAAACCACACATAAAGTTTTAGGATTGTACTACAAGTCACCAGCAGGAAGGTCCCAGTAATGACATGGTGGCCATCTTGGATGTTTACACAGTTCTCAGTACTGAGGTAATGCAATTTGTCTCTATATATTAAACTGAGCAGACTAGGAGGCAGATGCCCACTCTTATTACTGTGAAAGCAGAGCAGAAACCAATAAGTCTTTGTGAAAAGAAGAGGAAAATGAAGGAGCCAGCTACAGTTAGCGCTCCAACATGACAAAAAGCCCATGGAGAATGTAAAAATAATCCAGCATAAAATAATTCCATCCCAAATGGTCTTTTAAAGACATGTTACAGACGGTAATCATGAATGTAAGCGACGTCAGCCAACCTCAGCCTCAACTGGGACATCCAGCGTTACTCTGTGGCGTAAAAATGACAGCCGTGGCCGGAAACGGGGAGTTACTGTTTTATCTGACCTGAATATTAACATTCTTCCGGAGCTGCTGGGTGAAACCGTAAGCCTGTCTTCAAGAAATATCACCGCTGTCATGGAAAGCCCATACATCTGCAAAACGTGCATTTTCAGGAATGAAGAAAAGAATGCTTATTATTGTAGTCTCCCTGTTGCACGTTGAGATCTTCTCCAGGCGAACACAACAGTTATAAACCTTCTTCATCGTATACACAACCATGTCAACCTGACGATTTTGATGTTTGAAAACATGAGGCCTGATTTATTCCTCGACAAGCTGCTTTGTCTTAGTGACCACCACTCACAAGTTGAGGCTTGGCTGATGTGTATGAAATTCATCCTATATAAATATATGAATCTTATAAGGCCTAAAAAAGAAACTGCACTCTTTATTCTCCAAAAAAAAAAAGAACAACTTCAAAGTATTTTTAGTCTCGCACAGACTTTGGTGCATTAGTTATTATCTAAAAGAAAGTGAGAGTTGTGTGGGCTTTTAAAGAAGAAAAAACTAAGTACGGAGCTAGACCGGGGAGGGGATTAGCCTAGCTTAGCATAAAAACTAAGCAAGGGGAATGTCTGGGCGTGACACAATAAGTGCATGTGGCTATTAGCGCTGATCTTCGTCAATTGGACTGTTTTTGCAATGAGGCTCATTTGCATAGAAAGGGGCCTTTTTTTTGCGCCAAATGCATTGGTATGGTTTGCAGGTGCTTCGATAATTTGCTTATTCGCACAGTTTTAGCGTCCTTAAATCCGTATAATCCTGCCCCTTTTAGAGTCGTATCGATCTTCTCATCTCATTCAAAGAAAGCTAATAAGTTTACAACATGAAATGTTGTGCTTTTACTTTTAAAGGAAAGTCCGATTATCAAGGCTTGAGATACAGATTATTATAGATGAGAAAACATGATCTGATGGCACAAAAGAGACGCACAAAAAACACAACACAGAGAAACCGATTCCAACAAATAATAATAATTGACATAAGGTGAAAATATGAGCAAATATTTTTTTTCAGTTTTAGAGCTACTTACTTAGATATGCAAGTCCCTTCTTTGTCAGCCATTGGACTTCCTCCTTTTCTATCAGTGTGATTGATAGCTCCATAAAGCAATAAAAACACTGGGAGTTGGAAATGTATTTTTCATTCTGTTTTTTTATTGTATTATTATTATTATTTGGCTGCATATTGCACTCCTGGAACTCTCTGCCGCTGTAATGCAGTGACGTTTATTTAGGCAGAGTTCAGCACATAATATGGGCTGTTTGTTTCACTCTTTTGTGAACAGCTTAAAATTTCAGCCATTTGTCAATTTGCACCTACAAAGGCAGGGTCTGAATCAAACGTTCAAAAACTACTGTTGCTGCTGTTCTCTTTCTCTCAGTAAGTTCCCTTTGATGGTGCAAAACGTTGCTTAGTCTATTGCCAGAATCTGCTTTAAATTCAAATAAAAGTTGTGGCTCTTAACAATGGCCTAACCGAGTTAATGGTGAAGATTTTTGATTTCAAAACGGCTCTGCATCGAGCTGGACCTGCTCTCCGAACTTTGGTTAAACGTGTTTTTAGTTTGGTCGTATCATCTCTATATTTAAAGACGTGTGCATAAATATGTGTGCGTGTGTGTGTGTGAGAGGCAGAGACGGAGAAAGAGGGAGTCAGTCCCAGAGGCCTGTAGATAATCATAATGTTACAGGAGAAGGATTTTGGTCTGCATTCTGGAACAGTTTATTAGGGGGAAGTCTGCAATTACATATTTTCTGGGTAAACATTAACTAGGTCTGTATCACAGGCCTTCACAACAACAGCAGCTTGGACTGTAACATGCTTAGTCAAAAAGTGTATACTTGTATGATTCACTTTCACAAGAAGAGTTGCCACGAAAGGGGCTGAGCACAACAGCCTGTTTTATTTTTAACAAACTATTAATCTAATGCTGGTAGTTTCCAGCAGAGAATATTTTTTGACAGTTTTAGGGTTTATCCCAGAAAACACCATGGAATTAAAAGACAGTATTAGAAAATACTTTACATTTGCATCATAGGGTTTCTTATAATGATAGTTTCATTGCAGTCTCCTGGATAATTTAACCATTGTTTTAAACTTGGTGGTTGGATGTTTCTCATACTAAAATGTTCCTTAGGAATCGCAGTAGACTTTTTTTTTTACATTTTTTTTCTGTTTTTTTAAGTTGAATCAGATATTTCCAAGTGCAGATGTTCATGTTATGAACCGAAGTTTCAATCAGAAAAGTTCCATGTCCATCCAAGCATGGAAGTGCTCCAACTGCCAATTATTTAACAATGTAAGTGCAGAACATGAACAGGACTTCAACCTGCTGGAACATTCCCGCTGCTACATTTCGCTACTCTATACTGCATGTTAATACTAATGCTAATAATGCTGATGCTAATAATGCTGATGCTAATACTGATGTGAATTCAGACACTAAAACTATCCCTTGTTAATATTACAGCCAGATGTGCTAACAAGGGTAATACGAAGTTCACATCCTTGCGTATATTCCATTTTTGCACTCACACAGCACAACATGCACACGGACATACTCGCGGTGTTCACAAAAGTTATTCCTATCTACCAACCACATCCTGCGTCGTCATCATCCACAGAGCAAAGGTTTATATGGAAAAAGAAGAGGCAGAGCAGGAAGGAGAAGAGAAAGAAAGGCAAGTCATAATAGTTTACAAATGTTGCCCCTGTGTGTGTGTCCGTGTCCGTGTGTGTGTGTGTGTCCCTGTGTGTGTCCGTGTGTGTGTGTGTGTGTCCGTGTGTGTGTCCGTGTGTGTGTGTGTGTGTGTGTGTGCGTGTGTGTGTGTGTGTGCCCATCTGAGGGCAATTTCCAGACCGGGGCAGTTGTGATGGATCTCTGCCTTTTCAGGTGTAATTATTTTAAGAGAGATTGAGCTGTTAAGCACTTGAAAAACATCACAGAGGCTCGGCGAGTGTTTATGCTTTCCGTTCCATCTCTGAAGTCCCTGCAGGGGGGGACTGACTGCCTCGTTGGGTCCTGCACCAAGTGATGTGACAAGAGCAAAGTGCGTTCAGGTAATTAAATAACCGCTTACGAAATAGTCGAAAATATTGCAAGAAGAGGCATCCATGCAACATATAAACTTCTTTTTTAGGTTCGAGTACAAGCTATTATACAGGTGACCATCATGTAATCCATTCGTGCATTACTAAACTAGTCCACAGTCGTCTCAGGCCTCAGTTGCACTCACGCCTCCCTCAGTTACCATGGAGCTGCTCTGTGCTCTTTTTTTGGATCACCCTGGGCCTCAGGACAAGGTGGGGGGGAGGGGGGGGGACATGCTGCCGTTAGTGCCTGAGTTACTCTCAGTCCAGCGAACATATTAACCCCCTCCACCCCCCAGAGAAGCTTTCATCTGACTGATCTTATCTCACCAGAAAAGGAAATTGGCTTTGATGACTTCCATAAGTGAAAGAGAGTGCAGAGTAAATACCATGTTTTTGTCTTTAACCCCCCAACCTCCACCTCCACTGGGCCTGCAGTCTCCCTCCTCCCCTTCCCTGCTCCTCTTCTTCTCTTTGTCTGCAGCATACTCTTCCTTCTTGTATTTCTGTTCTCAGGTATTACATTGTGCAGAGCAAATGAACACATGATGACATGGCAAGCAGGTCTGATGTATGAATTGGCAGGGCAGATGAAGTCGAAAATCTTTTATGAACATGCCATTTGTCTCTTTTTGAAGAAATCAAGCTCCTGACTCTTGAGAGTTGAGGGTTTTTAGCATTTGAAATGCAACTGCATAATTGATTTTCAGCTGATTCGTTCTATTAATGAAAATTATTTTAAATCAGAATGATACTTCCAACATAGTTAATACCCTCACATAGGAGGACAACAAAAAAACCTAAGCACGCCTATTAGGGTTCTTCTCCAAAATGTGTTCAAAATAAACTGACCTCTTGCTCGTCCAAGAGGTCAGAGGTCAGGTTCAGCCACAGAACAGAAGCCCTGGAGTGTGGATTCACTATCTGATCAAAGGCACCTCAGAAGGGTTTCTCCTCATCGTCACTGGGGAACACACCCAGGCTTTCCAGATGAAGAATGATCCCTCTGATCAGTGTACCAGCCTGTAGCCACGGGACAGGTCAAAACTCCTCAATTGAATCATGTAAAAGTGAGACGCCACAGCAGCACCACCCTTCTGATGGTGGATTGGAGTGCTGCAAAAGCTTGTTCCCTCGTGTTTGTTGAGATGTTTGGCCTCCAGCAGGGGAAAGGAGGTGTAATTCTTAATGGAGTTAAATTTAGATGCTTGTTTTGCAGTACAGCAACAAAACCTTTTTTTTTTTTTGTGTGGGTGTTTTCTCTACGGATAGTGTCTGCGAAACTGTCAGTCATGTAAATCAGTCATGACGTTTCAAATACTTTCGTTTTATTGTAAAAACTTCCTGACAGTCGGTTCATTGTCCTGCTTGTTTGTGGCACACCCCACCCATCTGGGACCTGAGGAAGCTGTATAAAAAAAACTTTTTGCAAACGCTTTCTGAAACAGGTCTGTGCAGTGCAGCACAAAAGAGCTCACTGACGAGTGGTTGGAAGCAACTTCCCATTTTGCTCAATGCAAAAAGCATGGACAGTCATTCATTTACTCCATTCTTTTGCAAGGGCTGTGCTGTATTTCGCCATAAATCTCCTCCTTTTACTTTCATAAGAACAAAAAAGTGTTTTGCTTTGCTTTCTCCTAACGTGCATAAGTGTTGCAGAATTCTGAGACTTTTACAATGAATGCATTTGTAGTTTTTTCATATTGGCATCGTTTTTGGATGTGCTTTTTGGATTTGAGACTGCCGCACAGTGCTGCAATGCAGAAAGACAAATAGCCAGTCCAAATTCCAGAAGCCACATTGGAGCAGAAAAACAAAATGTAATTTGTTAAAACCAAAGTTTTCGAAATGGCTTTGAAAACTGCGATTCTATACTTTCTTCAGAGTGAAATAGTTGTGTCTCAGTTCACTCAATTTCACAAAAATAACATCTAAGCCTACACAATGAAAGTAATCGACATTATGGTAGTTGACCAATAAAGATATACATAATTTTAAAACTAATACATTTCAGCTGGCGATCTCTTTAACACAGATACACACCCTTTAAATATGATTTCCTTTGCGTATCCACGCATCAAGCCTGGATGTCTGCACATATGTCCTTCCAAAGAAACCTATTCTGCCTGTAGAATGGAAACACCTTTCCTCCTCTTTCACCCTGGACAATAGCAAAGAGAACCAAAGAATTTCTATTTGTCCACATCCTTTGTCCCGCTGTATTAGTGTTATTTCCATCCACCTCAGCCCATCACACTCGATCAAGGGCCATCTATACACACAAGTCAAAATGATTCCATTAATAAGTCACCTCGGCGGTATTTAAGCGAGGCTTGGGATTTAAGACTTCCTCTTTGCTCGGTGGAATTCGCCCGGCCTTTCGAAGCTACCTTTGTGTGACTTATGTGCCTCCGGTGGATTAGGAGTACTCAAAATCCATTTAAATGCGTTCCAAAGCAATGCTGGAAGGACAATGCAGTGTAGTGGAGAAAAAAAGTCCCAACAAGTACTAGGCTGATAGTTATAAAGCAGCCATATTCCAAAGAAGGGCCCATGAATAAAAGTGCAAACCCCTCTATTAGGGGGATGTGCCTGAACTTGAGCTGAAAGGAATGTTTTGGATTCACAAGGATCCTGTGTATGAGACTTTGTGTGTTTGAGAGGTTGTATGTGACTATGAGGTTTAAGTGCATGTGTGTCTGAGTGTGTGAGTGCATGAGTGGGCTGTAAAGCT